>VDFB02276939.1:0-202088 GCA_007258455.2 Sequoia sempervirens
TGATATGTCTATGTGGAGATAGGTGGGGAAGGGTAACTAGGAAAATTGCTTATGCTCTGCACTGTGTGAAGAGTCCCCATCTTATGATATGTTTGAATTTTGCAGTTGAAACGATGTGATGGATCGACTTCTGGCATTGTTACTCGGGAAATGAGGGAGACAGGGTTATCACTACCACGGCTAGGAGGCAGTACTAGCTTTATCCCACCATTAAACTTTTCAATGGTTGATAAGGGGGTTTATAGATCAGGATTCCCAAATAGTTCGAACTTCTCATTTTTGAAGACCTTGAAGCTCCGTTCTATCATGTAAGTACTCTTGAGACTGAACTTGAATTTTTATTGATCTCATTTGTGATTGTTGTTATATTACTTGAGGTTATTTCATATAGTCATTTTTATGGAAGAATGCTTTTGGTTTGGAACTGATGTTATGAGTGGACAAGGTAGTCATGGTAAATCAAAGAAAAGGGATGAGTAAAGATTACACACATGGGTTCTATTCCAGTTCAATTAAGTGAGTTTTACATTGAGTCAATCATAGGTCTATATTACGAGACATTTCACCCATCCAAGATACACATACCGAGCAGATATTTCCCAGAATACATCAATGTGTTTGGATACAGCCCATGCTCATTCAGGAGTGATATTAGATTCAGTAGTGATATTGAATATGTATGCTATGGAACCTGAGGCATATTGAATGGAAATTTAATAAAACTTTAAAAAAAACAGCAATCAAACAAAACAGTTTTTCCCATACCATTGAAAAGTGAGGCAAATTGGCTATTCTGTCACACATTCCACTCACCTTTGAGCTTATATTTGGAGGACTTTAAACTATTTTCTATTCTTAAAAGTTTTGAATTTTTCTTTTGTCTTTGTATGTTTAATAGTTTATATGGTTGTGTCACAGCCGTATTATCTATAAAGTTCTCGAAAATTCCACCATTTGTGTCTCAAATGCCCTATCTATATCTATACATGCATTTGTACCCTTGTCTTCTTCCATGATTTCTTTGCTTTACTTTTTTTAAAGAATCTCACATTCTTCCTCTTGGTTTTTGAGGGTTCATAATTCTTTTAACCTTTTGTGTTATACCCAATTTTCATTTGAGTATCTTGGGTTCATTTAATTTGAAGATATTAATAATGCTCAGGAAATAGTCTAATAGAAAGTTGAAAGTGTGAATTATATGCTATGTTGCTAACAAGTCTTTTGATACTGAATGTATGCTAGTTATCTTTCTCAAGGGGCTTATCCAGAAGTTAACTTGGAGTTTCTAAGAGCTGAAAAAATTCAAATTTATCATTTTGGAAAAGAAAGCTTTCAGGTCAGATACTTTCAAATATCTTTGTTCTCATATGCTTGGAACTTGGTAGTCTGTTGAATATTTGTTGCAATGACAGGGATTATTTTAATAATTTCTGTAAAAGGATTTTAATATCATTCACAAATTTTGGATGCACAATACTGATGCTACAAACTAAGTAGAAAATGATACATTAGGAATCCAGTTTATCTAAGTTGTACTTGGTAAATCTTTGTCATGCCAAACTACATGTTTGCTTAACTATATCGTTATGCTTTTTCATTATATGTTCTATTTTGGTGTTTTAAAGTTTAATCTTAAAAATAGGCTTTTGATTGAAGGAATCAAACATATGCAATGCATATGGTAATGTCTCTTTCAACAGTGGCTGGTATATGCAGTTTACTTCCAGGACCTTGTCTTTGGACAGTACCATTTGAAATTGACATTGTCAAAAGAGTTGGTCGAAACATAATTTCAGCTGCTAGCAGACAAATAAATAGGAGATGGTATCTTCCAATTCAAATTTATTCATAAATTGACTGTCTAAACATAACTAACATGCCAGCTACTTACAAAATAATCAATGTCAGCGAAATCCAAAATATCAATATCGATTACAAAATGAAGATAATGGCCACATTACCTAAAAAATGGAAGCAGTATCAGTTTCTGAAGTAAAGTGATTTTGAAACTGCACTGTTCAGAATCAACTGGCATAATCCTGACTGCTGCTTTCTCAATCACATCATTTACATCTCAATTATCTTTGCACATTAAGTGGTGTATTTTGAAGATTATTTATTTGCTGGGGAAGGAGTAGCACACCTATTCAGGATCTATAGAGCCAATCTTTTCTAGTAATAAAATCTAGAAATTTGTAACATTGGAAATGATCTATTTAACAAGTAGTATCATCAAGATTCTGTATCCAAATTCATTGACTTTCTCCTTCTAGGTGATGATGTTCTTAAAACCAATGAACCTTAGTAACTTTATGTGAATTATACATTATTGCCATCTAATAAGAGAGCTTTTTGAGAAAATATGAATATCTCATGGTCAAATATGGAATGATCTTTTGATCTATTTTTACCATAATACAATTTCATGGAAACTTGTGCCAGAGAAAAAATCATGAAATATGGATCATGTTGTCAGAAATTACAATCTTAGAAATTCAATGCTGTACTTAAATATAACCAGAATTTTCAATTTGGTGATTCTTTGGTTTGGGAAACTGCAAAATTTCAGTAAGCTGTGAAATCTCAATTTATTTACTGCCCAACATGCAATTTTCCATCTCTAATACCAATGATAGTGATCCTTTGGGAAACTACTATTATCCGAGCATACCAGTTAGCCAATAAAAGGTGTCACATTGTGAAATGGTAAAGAATTGAAGGCTTTAAAAGATGCCTCCTATCCAAGTGGAAATACCTTATCTCTAGGATGGGAGGCTTTGGAGAATACGCTTATTGAGACTCAAATATTATACTATTTATGTCACATGGTTCTATCAGTGTACCTTTAACCTAGCTGTGTTTACCATACAAAGCAAATTAACTAATCAAACATGCTACACTAAAATAGTCCAGCTGGGGTCACGTTGCTAAGCAGGTCTAACTTTCTGTAGTTGAGTTTGGTTTGCATCCTTCCATCCTTGAAGGTAAACGTGGACCTTTATTCTGGTTTATACTTCCATTCTCCAGTGCCCTTTTCAAATCTGGAATACATGGCTTCTCTATTTCCACCTTCAAAACATCACACCTCTGGGCATGTCATTCATATTATCTGTAAAGGAGCTATGTTGAAGGAATTTTTTTTTCTATCAAGGTTTTGTAGGTTAGCTGCAGTCATTATTGTTGTCTTGCATAATACTTTTGTTCTTCAAAAGTTCAAAACACCTTTTATAATAATTGAAATCTGAGTTAAAGAGATTCAACACAAACCTCATTTTTCCCTGATCTAATAGCAAAACTTTTGATGCATGTTTTGCTAAGTGTCTCTGTAATTTTTTTGGTTACGAATTCTGGAGAGATTGCATTATCAATGTTGGCATTGATACCTTTCTTGACATATGGTTTCTAGTTCTTGGTCCTCGTCTAATTTTATCATTACTTTTTCACCTGTGCTTTTTAAAAAAAATTCTTCACTATAAGTAGATGATAACCAAATTTTCACCATCTTCAATCTAATGCTATGATTGGCAGGGCTCTACAATGGGTATTTCTGAGGATGTCATATGTGAAGCATTGAAGATTTTACTCGGTATGATTGATACAGCAGGAGTAATATGCTATATTATATTTTAGAATGTATCTTGAATAAAATTCTCCACTTTTTTTTGTTATTGAATTTAGTCCTCTGCTTTATTTTGATTCAGATTTAAGAAACCATCCTGTGCTAATTCATTGCAAAAGAGGGAAGGTGTGTATGATTAATTTGGGAAATAATGTTTTTAGCTTTCTTTAAAAAAGTTGTTTGGATGATTGGCTAGGTTGTAAAAACAAGATATTAGTGCACCTCGAGTTTTTATTTCACAATCTTATTTTTATACCCAGAACATGCTAACAAATTGAATTCACGCAGCGTCCTACAAGTTGTTTGGTAGCATGCTTACGCAAAGTACAGAATTGGTGCTTGGCATCAGTGTTCGATGAATATCAACAATTTGCTGGAATAAAATCCCAAATAACAGATTTGCAATTTATTGAAAGGTTTAATTTACGTCATATATAGGTCATGGTTATTCATTTACATTTCTTCATCTTCCCAGGGAATCAAATCATGGAAACTTGAGATATATAATATACATGTCAGCAAGCTCTGTATTATAATGAAGGTAATTTGTTTCTTGTAACATGGAGGGGTTATGATTTACCTAACTAATCATGGAAGTGGTTTACCTTTTCTGGTGTAGTATATATGACCTTTATCAACAAAGTAGCTAATAATCCATTGATTATAGAAAGGTTGGTTGACTTCAAAATGCTAGTAGAGTATATACCTGGCATTTAAAATGTGCAACCAATTTGTCTACTTTCTACTAGTTCTCAACTGGGGCTCATAAATGGGGTTTCATTAGCAGGGAAAGCAATGCCAGTTTTGGTTCCGGTTTAAAGATACTGGTTCACTGATGTTGCATGTTCCGAGTTTTGATTGAAATCCTTATTGGGTTTCCATGTGCTTGTTCCAAACCTCTTATTACATTCTTCTGGATTGTATTGTTCTTTAACACAAACTGAAATATATCCAGCAGCATGCTTTGTATAAAGCTATTCCAAA
This sequence comes from Sequoia sempervirens, assembly GCA_007258455.2. Lineage (NCBI taxonomy): Eukaryota > Viridiplantae > Streptophyta > Pinopsida > Cupressales > Cupressaceae > Sequoia > Sequoia sempervirens. The sequence continues at coordinate 4,604 of VDFB02276939.1, forward strand.
ATGTCTTAATTAATTGTTTCAAGACATCTATCAGCTTATGAGACATTTTTCGTTTTACAAATTATAGCTGCTAGGAAAGCAAATAAAAGCATGCGGTAAATAGATGAATTCCAAGGAGCAAATAAAGCATCTGAGTGTAGCAGATTTGGGTACATGATTTAAAGAAACAATGAAGTTAAACCTTTTTTCTGATCATATCTCTATTTTGGAATAATGTTTATTTTCAGATAATATTCATTGTGTGTTTTGGGTGTATGCACTGAATAACTCCATACGGATAACAACTGTGAGAAAGTGGTAATCTATGAAGCATCACATGCACATAAATCTTTCCCAATCTTGAAGCAGGCTACGGGGTGCAAGGTCCTAGGTTGATTTGTTAGCAGACTCCCTTCCACCAGGAGTCTGGATGTCATGTCGGATGGGCCCTCTCAAGCTTGTAATTGCTATTTTTACCATGCCTTATGGGCCTTTTAAGTGAAGTTAGTTTTGCAGTGAAGTCATTTTTGGTGATCTGATTTGTACGTGGCATTCAGTCCTCAATTTTGACTTTCGTTCTAAACCCGTGTTTCTCATAGTTTCCAGGGCTTTTTTAATTTTGAGGACGGTGAATAATTAAAATAATATATAAAAAATAATAGTTGAAAAATTAATTAAAAAACAGTAAAAAAAACTGCAATTTATCATTTATGTAAACAATATGAATAAAAAAAGCTGAAATTTGTACGAAGTTGTCTTGTTGTATACCATTTGCACCAGAGAACAAATCGTAATGTCTTTCTTGAGGGGAAATTGTGCTATTGGCCAATATTGCACTGTTAAGACTTAGTAGGATCATCTTTGCACTACTCTATTTCTGAATGTTAGCCATGCTGTAATCAATATGAGCAAAATTTTGGCATTGTTTCCACAATCGCTATTTTCAAAGATGAAATTTTCCATTTGTCATCTGAAAAAAGAATACTAGGCTTCAACATTATTCAGCAAATGAATAAAAATAGATGTACCAATGCCAGCCAAATGGAATGTTAACGAATAAAAAATAGACACCAATGCAAGCCAAATGTATTAGTTGTTTTTATTTTAATATAATGTTAAAGTAGGATATACTTGGAGAAGGTACAAACCATTTTCCCAATCATTTGGATCCTACATCAATAGATCCACTTCTGTTCATTTGATGAGTTAACTCTATGGGATGCTTTCAAAATTTGGCTGCCATTGGTGTATCTATAGATATAAGAGCTAAACTAGCAAATTATAATAATCTGCAGTCGAGATGGGGGTAAGTTATGATTGATTGAGATGTATTTAGTGTTTTGAACTACATGGTTATTCAAAGCAAGTGGAAGTGTTGTGTGAAGTCTATTAGTTGTCTAGAAAAAATGAAGTTGATAACAAGGACAACCATTTGGGAGACATTAATAATCCTATAGCATTGGAGATGGTTACCTCGGCAAATTTCTATGTGATCCCACAAACCAATTACTTGAGCCAAAGCAAGGCACAAGTTGATTGTTCTGCGAAGAGCTTGGAGTGCATTGAAGTTGAAGGCCATCGAGTCTTTGGTTCAAAGAGTGCAATGACCATTTAGTTTGAGGTAGAATTCAAATATGCAGCTAAAGGAATAGATTGAAGGGAAATTGATTCATCCCAGAATGAACATCTAAAATTAGTGTCTTTGGTAAACAATGTTTCTTTAGAGAACCTCAAAAACACATACCACTATGTCCTAAAGCGGAAACAAACATAGTTTATTTCCCACCATTAATCCTTAGAGGAAAGTTCATGCAATTTAAGATTATGTAAGATCAACCAGTTTCAACAACATGCATTAAACAAATTCAATAAACATAACCATTAAACATGAAAGATAGAACATAGGACATGAACACAAAAATTTACGTGGGGAAAACCCTTTCGGGTAAAAAACCTCACTCTAAAAGCACAGATCTATTGCATTATTTAGCAACGAAATACACAATTACAATACAATTGTAGACTCTAAGCCTTTACATAGAGATTTACATCCTGTTCCATTTGGAGAAAATCCGACAGTATAACCCATATGAATTTAGTCTCTACTCTCACAACTCCTAAGTAGAAAATCATATTTATAGAGCTTACAATACAAATTAGACATTTTTAAATCAATTGTCAAAACTCAACACAAAAATAGAAAATGCCTTCGTGTACAACTCAGTCTATAAAAACAACTTTCCAACTTGACTCCTCATTCAAATAGAAACTGCAAGTTATAACTCACAAGACAATGTGAGAAAATTAGCAACATTCAATATTTGGAAAAATCAATGCTATGGGAAAAATCAAAGGTTGAGATATGTTCTTTTTCCTAACATTTGATATATGCAATGCATATTGGGGAAGTAGAGGGTGAGAAGAGTCGAACTTTGAGGGCCATCCATTCCTAGAAGAGTTAAGAGAGGAAGGTTTGACTTTTCTATTGACCTTTTACCAAAAACAAAACTTTGTCAAAGGAACCATCTTGAATGATGACTCAATAAGCATTCAATCTTAGGTGCTATTGTTGGAGTTGTTGGTCAAAGGTCTTATAAGACTTACTGTATACCCTTGGGGAGCAATGGTACTTATTGTAAAAAAGGAGTGTACCTTGCATTTTTTTTAGATTGGTGTATGCTTATGCTTAACAATACAATGATCAAGAAAAGTATCTCATGCAAGGTAGGTGAGAAGATCAATGGTCCATTTTAAGATAGATTTGAGATCCAAATATTGTCAATTGTACAATAAGGGAAGATGTTTTGAAAAATCTTATAAAAATGCTAATGCCATTATGAGTTTAGTGTTTTTGTTTGGACTTTCAAATACACCTGCAAACTTCATGAAGTTTATGAAAAGTGTATTCATAGATCACTTGGAAAGGCTTGGTCTGGTTTTTCTTGGTGTCTTATTCATCCATTCGTGGGATGAAAAAGAGAATTTGCATCATCAAACGTTAGTAATTTGGGACATTGTATGAAAGTTGTCAAAATGTGTTTTCTTTAAAAACAAGCTACATTATTTAAGTCATATTATATAAGTAGAAGGAATTTTAGTACAATCTTGGAATGGCTAGCACTCAAGAATGTACACCATAAGATGTGTAAGGCTTAAGAGAGTATAATTGGAAGTTTGTGATTTAAAATTTCTTAAGATTGTGAACTTTGTTAGCTCTTTATGATGGAAGAGTGTGAAGTTCAAGTGGACAATAATATGAAAAGAAGAATTTTTAGTGGTTTAATAAGATCACATCAATGCCAATCTTAAGGGTATCAAATCCAAATAAGAGTTTTTTTTTTAGTCAAGGATGCATTTGTTGAGGGGCACAAGCTATTTTAGCATATGAGTCTTAGAAACTCAAGAATCATGAGATGGAATATGCTTAGCATAACCTTGAGTTAGCTAGCATTATAAACATTGCAAAAATGGTGATCTTTTTTGCTAGAGAAACTTTTTGAGTTGAAGATAGATCAATTAGAATTCAATGCATTCTCTTGTCCAACTCAATATAAATGCACTTCGACATTGCCATATCAAGTTTTTTGAGTGAGTATGAATTTGAGATTGAGTAGATCAAAGGTAAAGAAAACAAATATGTAAATGCTTTAAATAAGTAGTAATAAAAATACTTTTCCCAGGATAGAAGTTCAAACAACTTTCTTACAAAAGTTCCTAGGGAATTTGGTGATTGACAAACACTATAAATGTATTAAAATAGCACTAAAAGTCTAATTTCTTGATTGTCAATATAATGAATATAAACTAGACATTGATGAATTACTTCAACACAAGGGCAAGATTTATATCTAGATCAAGCAAACGTAAGACATGTAATGTTAAAAGAGGCACATAGTTCTCCTAATCAAGATGCCATGGAGTGACAGTTAATAATAGACTTGAAGCCATCCTATTTTGGGCCAAGTATAAAAAAGATGCAATAATATTCCTTGTTCCTTTCAAGGATATGAAGATCTCTCACAACATAAATAAGTTGAATGTATGGTTATTATAGTCAAGGAATTCATTTGAGTGATTTGACACATCGTTAGTAGATCCTAGTAGGAAGATCAAGATTTCTCAAAGTAATGAACACAAGTTTGAATGTATATATGGAGAAAAGTTATTAGGAAAATGAATTGAAATGTGGAAATTTATAATTTTATGATATAATCATGGCATTGATGTAATGGAATTCATAGATCAATAGAGCAGAAGACAATAAATTTCAAAAACCACCATTGGTTATGAGCTATATGACGTAAGGTAGGGAGATAAGTTGCATTAGCAAAATTGTTAGAGAACAAGAAAATATAACATTTAATGAGGATGATAAACCACAATAATTGTGTCAATGGAGATGGAAATGGCTAAGAACAAAGAAAATTCCCATCCATTTACATAACTAATTGTCATGCCTTGTTTCCAATCAATCTAAGTTTGTACATATTAGGTTTGTACTCATGTCTTCCCTTATTCCATTTGCTATGAGTTTTCCCTTCCTAAGTATGCCTTTTCTTCCAACTCCACTCTTCCCTTGTCAAATTTTTGGACTTCTCCATCTTGTCATGCCTTTCATCTATCCCCTGCCTTGCCATTGTATTTGTTGGGCTTTTAGACTTGATCTTTTCAACATGCTTGTTGCTGAGCCCCTAATGCCTCGACATGTAGTATGTGTGGTGGTATAGTCAACCCCGATCCTTGATATTTTCACTTATGTTTCTATTCCCCTCCAAACTTCTTTGTGCATGTCCTATTGTTTTCACTAGTTTGTTTTGGGCACCATAACTTTCAATGTGGAATCTTTCTTGCCCATGATCACTATTCAAATTAAAAAATTGTGAGTGTGTTTTGTGGTGACTTGTTTTATATGTGGAGGATGTAAAAGAGTGAATGCTTTCATTAGGGATCATCATTTACACTTGTTGTAGAGGAAAATATGGGTTAGATGTAAAAAGTATATTTCAAGTAATTAATGTAAGAAACACTAAAACCCATTAAAGATAGATCATATTAGCCAATGCTCAATGAAATTTAGTTAGCAACATAAAAAAGATTCAAACAAAAGCATGAAAAAACATAGTTCAAAGCAATTGAATCTACAACACTGTGCAAACCTTTAATCCCATTGGGGATTATGCTCCAAATGAATGTGGATTGCTCTATTAAGCATAAACCCATGTTGCAAAGCTCAAGATTGATGAATTATGACTTACAATTAGCTCAAAACAATAAATTGCTCAAGCTCATGAAGATTGTGAATTATTTTGTTGAAGATGAAGGCTTGTTTTATAGATTTGAAAATATCTAATCAATGGTCAAGATTGAATCTTAAGATCAATGGATGAGAGGAAATCAAGGAGATCAAAGAAGATCAATGGATGAAATTTCTTCAGAGCCCAAAATATCCCTATTTTCATGAAAAATTAGTTGAAGATATTTTTGAGGGAAAATATCTATTGAAATTTGAATTTGAATTATGGATTTTTCTTTTTGGAAGGAATATGCCATTTAAATATTTTGGAGGGAAAATATTTTTGAAAAGGAAATATTCTTTTTTGAAAAAAGAATATTCTTTGCACAAGTTGGAGGAAAATTAGGGAATTAAATAATTAAGAAAATTTATTTAATTGTGAGGATGAGAAAAAATTACGATATTTAATTAAATAATTGAAAATTATTTAATCATGTGGGATAGAGGGAAAATTAGATTTAGTTAAATAATGAAATTATTTAATCATGATGGAAGGAGGAAAATTGAATTTAATTAAATAATTCAAAATTATTTAATGAAAGAGAGAAATTAGTAAGTGTATAAGAGCGAATTTGCACCCTAGGCACAATTCCCCTTCTTGCCTCTTTACACTTTAGAAAACCTAAGTCAAAGGCTTAAATTCACTTAAGATTGCTGATGGTAGTCCACTTGGCACCTATTTTGTGTGTCGATGGAGGCATTTCTATCAGGGATGCTCGCACGGCCCGCAAATGTTCGTGTGGCGCGCTTATGTCCCTAGAAGATTCCTGCAGCTGAGCCAATAGAGGCGTTACTCTTCCATTGGCAACAAAGTTGTAACGCCTCCTTTAGCTGACTGACCCGAACATGGCTATTTTCTTTCTCATTCCTTCATAATCAGTCTTTGAACTTGCATTTGGAGGTTGGAAGAAATATTGAATAGACTTGGCTCTTATACTTTCATTCTCACAAGCTCACTTCTAAGCATTCCAAGCATTCCATAGCAGAAATATCACACTCCATCATGTTGGTAGAGAAAGTTTAGGACCACGCCATTGTAGAAGAGGCTTGAGTCCCTCTCATTTCTCCCCCAAGCAGCGTTGGGTGCTCTTGGTGGAGGTGGTAAGCTTCCCTCTCCTCTCCTCTATCATTTGGTTGAGTAGCATAGTACTGTTTTTGTCACTTCTTTATCTTTCTTCCTTTGGCTGTCCATGGAGGTGGGAACACCTCAATGAGGGTTTGACTAAGGCAGGCCCCTATATAGCCACCCCCCAACGTTCTCTTTCTTTTTGTGTGTAGGTGGATGCACTTTGAGGAGCTAGCTAGCGAGCAAGATCTTCTATGAGATTGTCTTCGTCACCTTAGCTTTAGTATATCTACTTTATCACCTTCATTTGTACTTCTCGTATTTCATAGTACTATTTTGTTCTCTTAGAAGTCGTTGAGCTAGGTTGTTAGTCATTTTGACGAGACTAACCTTTTCTTTGTTGTGATCTAACCGTACGAACTACAACGCGTTTCTAAGATGCCAGCACATCGCGTTGTCGTCCAAAGTCTGCGCTGACGTCCTCAGGCAGAGAGCTCCCTGAGGCGTAGAGTTGGTACTAAAAAATTACTCGCCTAGCCCCACCTTGAAACTCAAGATTTTAGAGTGATTGTAGGGTATCCTAATCCTCATCATTCTTGTCCTCACACCCTAAACATACACTTAGCTGAGGTAAGTTAGGGCAGCCTCTCGCGTCTTTGCCCTTCGTGACCTGGGGTCTTGCACGCGGTGGTCCCCCTCACTTACAGTAAGAAATGATGATAAATAATGAATTAACCAAATAAATTTAAATTCAATTAATAGAAGAAAAAGATGAATTTAATCAAATAATTAGAAATGATTCAATTAAATGGAGGAAATCGGTGAAAATGAGGAAAATGATGTTAATAGGTGAAATCGGGATGTGATATGTTTAGGACAATTTTAGGTGTCTAGATTTTTCCCCTCTTTGAGACAATGTACCTGTTACATTGTTTCAAAGATTTGATGTTGCTCAAAAAAATAAAAAGAAATCCCTTGATGCCCCACTGCACCCTAGTGGACAAAGGAATGATGGTATACTACCCCCTTGAGAGATCAGTCAGAAAAATTAGTTTTCGGGTGGAGATTGCAAGATGATGATGGGAGTAGTTCTGTTGAAAAGATGATGAAAAATAAGTCCTAGGACTGATCATGATCAATAACCAATATTGAAAATAGGCTATTAGGGTGGCTGAGGGCGAAACCCTAGGGTTTGGGGGTCATATATATGCATTTGGGTTGAAAATATCCTCTTTTGCACACTTTTCTTTATGAGATCGCAACGCTATGATCATCCAACCCTTTTAGACACCTTCTTGATATGGCACTTGTACCTCATGCCACACATCATGTAGATAGGGTTCGACAGTTCTAGAGGCTAGTGGGAGCAGGCCCACTGGTATGTACTAAGTTATTTTTTTCTTGCATGTAGTTTTAGGCTTTCAAATTCTTAAACAAAGGTAGGAAAACAAACACATAGATCCATGGATTGATGCCTTTGTAACTCAACATGATGCGTTTGTAATTGCGAAATGTCACCTTTGTCATATTGTATCGCAATTGTGATACTGTATCTCGTTTGCATTACCTTAACACATATAAAGTGACACATTTGTAAATGTGTTCATGGATGTATTTGGGGGTTCAACGTGTTTGAAAATTGGTTAGCATCTGACTGTCATGCTTTATTATGTTTGCAAAAAGTGACACGTTTGTTCTTTTTCTTAAAAGACAAGTTTTTTTTATCAAAAAATTGGCAACTTGACGTCGTGGGCGCTATGCTTGCAAGTAGTACTTCATCCTATCTATTCTAGGGAGTGGAGACCGAGGATCTTGGATCAAATGGTGCTTTTGGGTGAGCTAGAGATCAAGTTTCTTTCATTGGTTGGTCTTTACTATATTACATACATGCCTGAGATCTAGGCACATAGGGTTATGTGACTGCACTAGTGGAGTGATGGCGATTGGATACCGCTACTTTTCACCTCTTGATAGGAGAGTGCACTATTACATTGGAGGATGTATGACACATCCTTAGGGTATTGATTAAGGGTGTGTACGTCATCTATGACATGGATCGAGGAACATCATCCCTAAAGAGACTATATGGTGATGATGAGCTAGATTGTAGACGAACAACTTGATCTGAGACCCTACTATGGAGAGGTTAATGAAATCATCTTGACTTTAGCAGGATTGATTATGGGACCCATCATGCTAGATCAGCGATCATGAGGGTTCCCTGTTGGATGATGGTTTGTGATAGAGGGGATGGTTATAGAGGGGATCACTTATGCATTGGAACCCTGTATCCTTGTACACCTATATTGTGAAATGCACTAGTTTGTTACATAGTTGCTACTAATTTATCTGCAATTGTGACTCTACTCCATGTATGGGCATGGGAGTGCATAATAGTGACTTGATCAATTGGAGAGTTGGAGAGAGGCGAGAGACCCATTCGTATACGAATATGCTCCTATGCTTACACATAGACGCATGAGAGAGCTCATTTTTGGAGGGGGATCTTTGATGACATGACTGAGTTTATTTGGAGGCTAGGGTTACACTGTGAGACATGGATAGATGATCATCTACATATTGCTTATTGTCAATAGAATCATTGATTTATCAGACACACACCTCACATTTTCGAGAGGTACTTATTGGATAGGGTTCTTAGGTAGTTTGGAGAGAGATAGGGGGTACCTGTAGATGAATACCATGCCATTTGTACCAGAATAGTTTGAGAGATCCTTGAGTGGGGTGGTGTGGCAACACCTAAGGTTTTCTTGATAGAGTTTGCACAACAAGCTCCCTTAGCATGGGGATGGGCAAGAGGTCCTGATGATCTTGAGACTACACCAGATTATGATGCCTGGTGGGTATAGAGGAAACCACTTAGATTTACACATCCTAATGACAGGGTTGGAGCCATAGGTGCCAGGAGGAGGAGAGAGGTAGAGCCTATACAAGAGAGGTAGATGGGATAAAGAGTAGTAGAAGAGGCTAAGATAAATGGTGATCAACAACAATAGGTGATTCAACATGTTGCCCCACATCAAGATCCTCCACAATAGGGGCCACCACAACAGGATCCTCTATAGGTACCCATTTAGTAGCAGGAGGTGAGGGGAGGAGATGATGATTAGGACATAGACATTTGATTAGTTTTGGTATTATTAGAGACGGATTAGGCTCATTGTGAGAAAGATGGGTACAAACCAAAGAAAGACAGTTTGACCAATCAACTCATTTACATGACATCAGAGAAGGATCGGGTTCTTGTTGGGAGACACTAGAGATCTATAGAGTAGGACCAAGCCTATATTGAGAGAGATCAAAGAGCTTTTGAGTGAGACACTGAGATCACCTGTTGCTAGCAGGCAGAGGCACAAGATACTCAACTTCTAATTGAGAGAGATGCAGAGCATGGTTGTAGGACACAACTTGAGATAGGCTAGGGGTCTATGATTACCATGAGCCAACACATGTAGGAGATGCAGTCTCTTATGCAGGAGGCCACACATTACAAGACTTTATATCAGGTAGTACTATCCAGAGAGTGTAGGGAACCTCAATTTTCTGTATGGAGCAGGACAGTTAGAGAATTTGGGGGATCAAATGTGGTTCAGTAGGCCACCCCTCTGAACAGGTGATACTAGGATAGGTTGAGTAGCAACCATATGATTCCCATGGCCATGATCAACAACAACAAATTATGGGTCCAATAGCTCCCTGTCCTCATCTTGATAAAGAGGAACATGGGAGCTTAGGATAGCTCGATGTACATATATTCTTTGATGTATAGATAATTTATGTAGACATATTTATATACATTCATTGGATTTTGAGAGCCTCATGTATATATATTTTTGATGTATATTATTGTATCACACACTCGATGTATGTATTGGATATTTTGTGTCATGACATTTTCATTTTTGATGATGATATGAGATGAGATGTTCCTTTTTGATGTGGCTATGGCATGGTGTTATGATGCATGATTTGATTATGATGATGATTTATTCCATAATGTATGATTATGCTTGTGCTAATGATCGATAGATGAAGGATGAGATGTTGTGGATGAAGATGATTTCTCTTTTTTATATTTTCATATGATATATGATGATGATTATGTAGGATAAATTATATGACATGCATATTGATGGCTTGTGGATGCAAGGTAAGATGCATATATTTTTATTATGTCATGATACTTGGATAGAAATGTTAGTATGATAGAGATAGAAGAATGGATGATTAGAATAGAATAAGATAGAATAAGATGGGTGAGACTAGACAAAATGAATGATGTTGATCAAGATACCAATAAATCTATGATATTATGAGATTTTATTAGATATGTGATGAGAAAAGATAGATTATTTTTCTTTTCTTTTTAGGTTATGCTAAATAATATAGAGAAATCCTTATTTTGATATAGCAAGTAGACATGATGCACCAAGGTATGCAGAACCAGAGTGACATTGTATCTATTGCTTTGAATTTGACTTTACAAACATATATGAGTATCCTTGTTTATACTTGACATATAAAAACCTTGTTTGACCATTTGGGAATGAATCCATCAAAGTAGACCAATACACAAAAGGTATGAAGAACCTGATATGCACTAGCCATTTATTGCTTGAGACTATCCCTACACACGCAAGGCAAGTATTCATCAAGGTCTATTGGAAGAAATCCAAAAAAAACAACAAACGAAAGAAATGACAATGCCCCATTATATACCCCTCTCAACACACCAAGATATTGAAGATCAAGGTAGTTTCGAGTGAGCGATGTAAATGAGACAAAAGATAAAATCAAAAGAAAAGATCAAAATGAAAAAAACATCAGTTCCATCATATCTCTTGCTAGAGAGAGTTGTTTTAGTTGAGATCCAAAATGATGTCTATTGTAGGAAAGATATATCCTTTAAGACATTCATTAGATGTTGGTTGTTTCAAATGTTTAGGCCATTGATATGAAGGTTAACTAACATTTTTGACACTAATCAAGACTTACAATTTTGCATGAATGAGATGGGATGGATGAATGTTTCTTTTTATAATATTTTATAAATGCTTTTTGACTTTTTGAAATATTTTGAGGTTATTTTTGGTATTTTGATGTTTTTCAAGTCTATTTTTTTATATTTTCATGATATTTGAATATTTTTGACTTTTCAACATGTTATGGAAGTTTTTGGGATTTTGACGAAATTTGGATGTTTTTAGGATTTTCAACAACTTAGATGATGTACAAGAATCCATGCTTACGATTAGGATCACAAGTATGCCCCTAGTCATGTGTTAGACTAATTCATTATGGGCTAGGTAAGAAGACCTTAGGGTAATGCCAAGTAGTACTGATAGACCCTATAAATAATTGTTGAAAACCAAGCCTTGATAGGAATGCCAAATGGATGGATCGATGGATGCGTGGATGAAGATTTATTATGAATGGATGAAAGATAAGAGAAAAAGTGCTTGATAGATGGTGCTTATTTATATAAGACTCCTTTTTTTCATGTTTTCACCAAGGTACTTGCTCAAAGTGCCACCGAAGTGGTTTTCACTAGAGGATGATTTTTCTCTTTACTGTTTTATCCTTTTTTTTTTTTTTTTGGATTTTTGGAATAAGATACCCCTCATGGGCTAGGTAAAAACTACTTGAGTTTATTGCTATTTATAGGTTCTTGCAAGGGATCCCCTTTAGGGTTGCTACTTGATGCCCTCCGCATCCATAACTTGCGTGATGATGGTCCCAACGCTTAAATTCAAATTTCCCTTTGTTGTCTTTTTTTTTTTTAGACTGCAGGAATCGGGTAGCATGACCCCTATAAACCGCAGTGCTGTAAACTTTTTAACGTGATCGGCATGGTGCACGCCCCGGGTACCACGGGAGACTAGAACTTGTGACCAATCTCCGCTATAGGAGATTTAGCCAACCAAGCTTAGGGCCCCAACCCATTCCATTTGTTGTCTTGATCCAAACGATTTTTGTGATTCTCTTTAAGAATGAGGTCTCCTACTTGGAAGTGTCATCCTTTGATATTTTTATTGTAGTTGTTGCAAGGTGTGCACCCTTGCTCTCCTTGTGCTATGCAACACAACACTCGGGTTCATGACATGACTTAATAGCCTCCCATGGATTCATTAACTCTTGTGGTTGTATCAGGAATTAACATATCAATATTTTGGTACAATGACAACCATCTTTGCAACAATTGGTATCAGAGCCTGGATCATGGGTTCAAACCCCTTGCTTGCGCTAGGGGGATTGTTGTAAGGTGTGCACCCTTGGTCTCCTTGTGTTGTGTAATGAAAAACTTAGGTTTATGACATGGCTTAACCGCCTCCCATGGATTCATTAACTCTGGCGGTTGTATTGGGCATTAACATGTTAATCTTTTGGTGCAAGAACAACCATCGTTACAATAGTAGCTTCTATGTAGCCTATTTTGATATGCTTGTAAGTGATTCAATACTTTTAGATGACGTTCATCTAACAAGTCAAGTTCATTCAACTCAGATGTCTTGTATTCTTCATCATTGATTAGGTGTTGTAGTGAAACCCTTAGCTATGGGATCTTGGCCTCAATAGGTAAGATGACTCTAGTTCCATATACCAAGGAATATGGAGTAGCACCAATGGGTGTTCTAATACTTGTTCAATGGGCCCATAAGGAAATATTCAACGTAAGTCCCAATCTTGACCAATGTCATTAATAGTCTTTTCAAGATCTTGAGGATGGTCTTGTTAGATGCTTCTACTTGATCATTTCCTTGAGGGTAATAGGGTATGGAGAAACGATGTTGGATATGGAATTGGTTTCAAGTTCTCAAAATCTTGTTTTTAAAAGGCATTCCATTGTTGTATGATGGCCTGTGGAACAATATAGAAAATTAGGTATTTAAGATGAATTTGGATATCTATTTTCTTGTGATATATGTCATGGGAATGACTTCTCCACTTTAAAATACTCAATGATGGTGATTATGAATTTATGGCTATTAGATGAGGTAGGTGTTATCTTCCCAATGAGATCGAGCCCCCATTGTGAGAAAGGCCATGGTGTGGTGATAGGTCATAGTTCCTACATTGGAGCATGGATGAGATCACCATGTTGCTAACATTGTAAGAACTTTTCACAAACTAATTAGCCTCTTGTTCCATGGTAGGCCAATAGTAACCTGTTCTAAGCAAATTCGTAGCTAAGGTAAAGCCACTCGAATGTGACCCACAAATTCCTTTGCATATCTCTTTTAAGGAAATCAAAGCTTCTTCTAGGTTAAGACATTTGAGTAACACCCCATCACTTGGAATTCTATGATAAAGGGTATCATCAATGATGACCTAGTGAGAGGATCGATGGGTAAAAGTTTTGTGAAGGTTATTAGTAAGGTCAAATGGAAGGATACCATTATGAAGGTATAGGTAGATATCATGGTACCAAGGGAACCAAGACCAACAATTTTGCACATGAATTCCAATTCAGAGATATTGAAAGCTGGTATGAGAAGTTGCTCCATGAGAAATTCGTATTTTAGGCTGTTATGCGACATTGTCTAGTAAAGATCTAATGGTTTCCATTGCATCTATTACTTTGTTTTTAACTCTTTGAATTTTCTCAAAGGTGATGAAAATGAAGTATTCTTTAAAGCTATCCACCATTCTTTTGTATGGTATTAACTTATCATCTTTAGTTTGGTAGTCATCATTCACTTATGTTACCACCAGTTGGGAATCACCATAGACCTAGAATTTTTGGATTTTCCATTGAATAGCCATTATTAACCATGTAGTGAGGGATTCATACTTTTCTATGTTATTTGTGAATGGAAGATATAACATGCATGATTTCAGAATGCAATCACCTTGAGGGGTGATGAATAAGATTCCTACTCCTGATTTGTGCTATGTATGGGAACAATCAAAATAGAGCTTCCACATGTTTGTCGTCATGATGGTGAATACTGGTTCATCTATAAATTCAGAGACTAATAGGTTTTCAACATATATAGGTGCCTCTACTAATTGATCTGCTATGACTTGTCCTTTAATCACCTTTTGATCCACATACTTAATGTTGAACTCGCTCAGGATCATAACCCATTTAGCCATGTGGCTTGTGAGAGTTGCCTTTGATAACAAATATTTTAATGGATCAACCTTAGAAATAATCTTGACTTGATGGCTAAAAATGTAGTGTCATATATTTTGAGAAGCAAAAACTACCACTAGACAAGCTCTTTTGAAATGGGTTTAATTAAGCTCGTATCCAACTAAGGTATTGTTGATGTAATATATGGATATTTCTTTTATTGATTCATCATGTTGCATTAGGAGTGCTCTTAATACTGTTGAAGTCACTAAGATATGCAATATCAAGGGTTTGTTTGCAATTGGTGGCATTAAGACTGATAATGATGCAAGGTAGTCCATCAACTACTGAAGGGCTTGTTGGAAATTATGATCCCATTTGAAGGATACACCCTTATGGAGAAGGTGTGTAAAGGGATGGAATTTTTTGACCAACTATGCAATGAATCTCCTAATATATTGTAGTTTCTCCTGTAAAATTCTAAGTTGCTTAAGTGTTTTAGGTGGTGACATGTCAATGATAGCTTTGACTTTGGCAGGGTCCACTTCAATTCCCCTTCATGATACTATGTATCCCACAAGATTACCTGAAGTGACTCTAACGACACATTTCTTTGGATTTAGTCTCACCTGATACTTCTTCAACCTATTGAATATTTGAGCTAATACTTCTAGATGACATTTTCTTGTGATGATTTTTCCAATATATAATCTACATTATCTTCCAAAATCTTATCAAACATATCATTGAACATTACAACCATCACTCTTTGGTATGTAGCTCCAAAATTTTTAAGACCAAAGGGCATGGCATTCCAACATAAGGTATCCCATGGGCATGTAAATGTTATCATATGTTGATCCTCCTTAGCTATCATTATCTAACTATATCCTAAAAATCCATCCATGAGAGATAGCATCTCATGTCCAACTATAATATCCATGATTATGTCTATGTTAGGTAGTGGAAAATTGTCTTTGGGACATGCTTTATTCAAGTCTTTGAAATCTATGCATATTTGGATCTCCCTAGTGGGTTTTGATATTGGTACGAGGTTTGAAACCAACTCTAGATAATCAATAGGTTTTATGAAACCCACATCTAATAATTTCTGTAGCTTCACCTTGAAATATAATGCTATTTGGGGATACATTTTCCTTATCTTTTGCTTCAAAGGTTTCACATTTAGATGCATGGTCAAATGATGTACTACCAATGAGGTATCTAGCCCTGGAATATCTGAGTATGACCAAGCAAAATTGATCTTCCATTCCTTTAGGAATTTTTCTAGATTATGCTATTCTTCATCATCAAGGGAAGTAGCATATATGTCACTTGAGGTTGCTCGGTTGTTTCAACATTCATCAGTTTCATGTCTTCTACAAGAATTGTTGACATTTGTTGATCCATAGCAATACTAGGGAGATCGAATCCTCCATCCTTAGGTACCTCAAAGGAGTTTTCACATTTAAACGTGTCCTTTGTTTTTACTTTTTCTCGATTCAAAGGCCCCACTTTGTGGTTTTCACTAGGGGATCTTGTTTTGATTTTTAGATTTTTCATTTTGTGACTAGAAGATTCAACCTACTTGCAATAGTAGGACTGGGTATCAAGTTCAATGTAAAACCTACTTTGTGATCACCCAATGGCATACCATATTGAAGCCCCATAAATTTTGTGATTGTTTCATCATTTTGAAAGAGATCAAGAACTGGTGCTTGTTGTTGGTCCCAATTGATACGTTGGAGATAAACGAGTTTAAGGCCATTGTTCTATGTAGGGGAGGAAATTGATGTGGTAGTAGTAATAGTTTATATGGAAGAATTTTTGAATGTTTTTTATACATGGTAAATCTTTGATGTTGTCATCATCAAATAGGTTTAACCAAGGAGAAGCTTTAATTTCCTCAATAAAGAAATCCTTAGTGAGAGGGGTCACATGTTCGTGTAAACCATACCCAAGTCCTTTATTCTTTGGCCGCTTTCCAAGATTATAGGTTCATGGATGCCTTGTTGTTGAAAACTGAGTCCACCATTTCTTGTATAACCCATGTTATTCATTAACTGGAATCCCTTTCTACTTGGATCTATAGGAAGAGATTTTTCTTGTTCTTCATGATATATCCATTTGGAAAGATCTCCTTCATATATGACTTCGATATTTAGTTCTCCCAATTTTTCAAAGGTAGTTGGTTTGAACTTGATTGTTTTAGATACTTTCTTAATGTGATGGGGTTTACCATTTGTTCTAGGATAGAGTGGTAGTTGTCTCACATAAAATGAATCTTTTAGGTTGTAGTCTCCACACCCATTGCCTTGTATCTGTACCTTGAATGTAGAGAGTGTGTGTTAGAATTTTGACGTTGGTGCAAGTGTTGCTACATCAACATAAGAAGATGAGGATGGAACTTCATCATTCTTAGGTACTTGGAGCATTCTATAGTATTTATCTTCCACACTCTTACAATAGTAGAAGGGTTCAAGATCACCATGGATTGGAACTTCTTTATCGTTGTGTAGAAAATTCAAACACCGTTGATAGGTAGATGCAATGACTTGCATGGTATGGATCCATGGGTAGACCAAAGGGATGTTATATGGTAAGTCAAGGTCTAAAACTTAACATGTTTCACATGTTGCAGGACCAACTTGTATGGTTAATTCTATGGTTCCTTTCGAGTCCCTTTCGTTATCATCATATGCCCTTATAGTTATTCCTTTTCTTCTTTCAATACTTCCTTAGAGTATCCAAAATGTTTGAACAATTTAAGGGTACAAATGTTTAATCCTCCACCTCCATCTATCAACATTCTCTTAAACTTATGCTTGTGAACATAGACCTTGAGGTGTAAAGTATGATTATGAAATGTTTGTGATGGGAGGTATTTCTCGCTGAATTCATGCAATATGTCCTACCATAGCTTGGATTTTTTTAGTATCTATGTTGGTAGGGATGAATGATGATAAAATAGCCTTATCTAAGATCTCTTTGTGTGTGAGAGATATCCTTAACATTTCTAGGATAGAGATTTGGGCTGGAGTCTTCTTGACATGAACTATGAGGCTATAGTCTGTGGGATTTGATTTTGGTTGACCTTTTGATGGTGGAAGAGCTCCTTGGATAGTGAATTTTCCTCTTTATGTGGTGAATCCACAATCAAGGTTTTTTCCATGTCTAATGATAACAAAGATATGATGGTTATTGTCTTATATGCATCCTACATCATTGTCAAAGGTGTGATTGACATTATTGTAAGTTTTGGACTTTCCTACATCGTTTCCTTTTCTGTGATCAGGTATAGGATTCTTGTACATACCCAATTCATTATTTCCTGATGTTACTTTGTGTTGATCGATGTAAGTAAGCTAAGGTAGTAGAAAAACTTCCTACACTAATCTTGAGAGGAGGATAATTTAAAAATATTACAAATCTTTACAACAGTTACAAAAACTTAAAAAAAAAAAACATAAATATCATGAAAACAACATAGTGATTTATGTGGGGAAAAACCTTTGAGAGAAAAACCCCACACTCCAAAATCCACCCAATATATTATTTAGAAATCACAAAGATTACAATATACTTGCAGAGCAAGCTTCTCACAGGAGTATCACCAAATAGAGATCCAAAGACAACACAATCGCTACTAGACTCTCAAAATACATCACAATACACAACCATAATATAACACCCTCATAAAATGGGGTTACCTTCTAGGGAAATTCAAGCCAAAAAAATATCGACCATCAAATTTGAGACCTAATGATTGCTCTAGATTTATAATAATAAAATAGACATAAAATTTGGCTTTCAGGAGTGCTGTCCCTAAGCCCCCTTTGGGCCACACGGCCCTTGAACCCCCTCCTAGGGCGATGTTCCCCTCGGACCCCTCATAGGAGGGAACCCCACTAAACCCCCCGTGCTTACCTATCAATAGTACCTTATGTAATTGCAAGGTTGAGACACATTTTCCCAACAATCGACATCTACCTCACCATGATCTATGGGGTCTTGTATAATGTTCTTAAGTTTCATGCAGTTCGATGTCTTATGACCTTTCATTCAATGATAGTCATAATATTCATTATCATTGTACCATGAAGGTTTGAATTGAGGCTCCTCATACTACCAAAAATTAGGAAGTTTTATGAGATTTTTTTCGATTAGCTTCTTCAAAACCATTTCAATTAGCTCCCCTAAGGGAGTAATTTTTTGTCTTGCTAGGTAGTTGTTTGTTCTTGGTGGTGGTCCTTTTGGAGGATCGATATTTTGTACACATTGGTTATTCTATTGTGTGTTTGGTTGAGGTTGTGTATTTATCACAACTTTCACATTGACCACACCATCGTTAGTTACATTCTTGTTTTTAGCCAATATATAGGGTTTATCACTTGAATTAGATGGTTGATTGTTGTTTTTATAGATTTGCACCAAGCCTTTAGAAATAAGTGCTATTTCAATGTTAATCCCTTTTGAGATGAGTTCTTTGAAGGTTGATACACATTGCATGTGTAGTTGAAAATCAACTTCCATGTTTAGATTACTTGCAATGATTTCCACTTATTTTTCGGGCATGGGCCATTTACACTTTCTCACCTCTCCATATTTGTAGGAAGGAGGCAAAGTGATGGGAAAGGTCGTTGATGTCACAAATTGCATCATTTAATCAATTTATTTATCGAACTGGGTGTGTCTTAGAGCAATATGTGATAAAGATAGTTGTCATAGATTCTTTTGGGGGGTTTTGCACTGTAAACAATGACTTCAAGTATATTTTTCCTACTTCAGGAGCTTTCAGGAGCTCTTAGAAGCTCTTCAGGAGCTTTTAGGAGCTAAACTATAGCAACTGATTCCTAAGATTTAAGTCTATCTTATCTTCTAATTTAAAATCCCGTTGACTTATTTATGACTTTATTGAACTGCATTTAGAACAATTCATGGAGGTAATTAATGATTACTTTAATCCTTAATGTAAAACATGAAATCCAAATTAATTCTATTTTATTTTAAAAGAAATCCATAATTTAATTGTTGGAAATTAAACACTAATTTAAGAGTAGGAATTGATTACAAGAAAATGATGATTATTATAGAAAGCATAAAAACTAATCTCCATGAACAGATTTTTAACAGACTTCAACTCCATCTTTCCATAAACTCTTAACATTGCTTTAATGAAACTTAACAAATAAACATCAAGTTTAACTAATTCGAACAACATCTAAATCTAATTTATCTAAGAAACCTGTTAACGATTCTAAAGATTCAATCCAACGATTCTAACAAATGAATCTAACTATCTTAAGAATTTAATCTAACCATAATTAATTGAAAATTTGAAAGATAATTTTAAATAGGAGTAATTATTCGATTTTAACATTCACTAAGGTAGAAGATGATTTCAACGATTGAACAATTCAAAATCAATTTCTACTGCAGATTTAATACTAATGAATTAGAAAATAACATAACAAAAAATACCAGAAGATCATTCCAAAAGTTGAGTGGGCCCTGCTCTTCCTCAGGTAAGATCCTTTAACACAGTGAATTGATTAACTTCTTGCTTCCCTTCTCCTTGATCAAAAGTAGAACACAAAACAAAGTATTGCTTTTGATTACAGAAATTCCAATTGCAAATTATCTAACTCCTAACTAAAACCAACCCATGGATATTTATAATAATATCCTTATTAGCTTCTAACATGGCGTTAACTGCCAAAACTTAAGGCGACCAACTAATTGTTGCAAATAAAACTTAAAATAGAACTGAAGTGGACTAAGGAGGACTATGCCAGATTGGCACTGGAAGTAAAAGTTCCACAACTGACTATAAGGAAGTCGATTCAAAATTTGATTGATTCATCATTCAGTAGGGCCTATCTATGGCATAGTCATTCCACATGATTAAACAAAGAGTTTAACCATATCATCAATCTTTAAGATACCCTGTTAAAAACCCTTAAGAAAAGGGCATCAATCATGGTAATAAAGATCAACACAACATAATTATTTCATCCAAAATCATCATAAAGCAACACATTTAACATAAGCTATCACTTCCAATATATTCACTAATTTAGCTAAACATAAGGTAAAATAAGCAATATGTTAATCTATTGTCTACCGCTAGTCACGTCAATTAATAATAACAAGCCTTTTTAAACATAAAAAGCTTTAAATGAAAGTATTTCATATCTTCTATCATTTCTCCCCTACTTGCTTTGGACCATGTCCTCATGGTTCTTCATCCATGACTATGGTTTTTTCTTTTTCTTTGTTCAGTGCTTCCATCCAAATGCATAAGTCAAATACACCTTCCCTGTACTGCACTGGTAATTGGGTATTAAGTGCATAGCCATGGTTTTGTCTCAGTTTCTCAAACCACGACCTCATTTCTCTAGTTGGTATATTTACCATTTCCTTTAACTTTGGCACTAGCATAATAATGATCGACATTCTAAATCTCATGCCTACCCAAAATTATTTTTGCTGTTGGATTAAAGTGATGACATGCCTGACTTTGACTAAACTCCAACTGATATTATTTGGGCTTATTGGCTCCTTTCTTTTGACTATTTCTAGAATGAGTTGGCACCTTTCCTCATAGGACCGCAGTGCTAAAGGAGGGAGTGTTGCTTCAACATTCTGGAATGCTGCAATACTATCAAATGAATTTGAGACATAGAGTGGATTAACTTGATTTAGCCTAACCACTGATCTTATAGCTTTGATATATATTTTAGCATGAGGCATCTCGAGTCTCATTGGTAACCCATATTTTCTTTGAGCCTCTTTGTACTTATCCATTCTATTTGATTACTCGACCTGATTTTGCATTAAAGAAACAAACAATCTAATCTGAAGCTCACCAACATAATTATTCATCATTGAGTCATCATTGTCTCCCATTAAAAATCCATGTTGGTAAAACTCACACATTAAATTCTGAATGTCAAGGTGGCTGTTAAAGTAATCTTTAAGGAAATCATGATCCTCATGGTAATCTAGGATCCTTCCCAAGACTAACTGATTTAGTTTCCATTTTAAAAACTTCTCTTTGAGAAACAAGGAATACATTCCAGCTGGTCTTCTCATGGAAAGCATGACATAATTGATTTCTGCCACTTGCTCAAGTCTTCTCTCAATCTCATTCTTTTCTTTTTCTAAATTCTATCTTTTCTCTTTTAATAGTTTGTTTTCTTCCATATATTTCAAAGTTTCCAATGAGAGGTATCTAGGCTAAATTGGAGTAGGTTGAACTGGAGGAATATTAGGGATAATGGAAGGAAAAGCAAGGTTACACAAAGGAGCAGTGGAAGTAGAGGCTTCTTGTGCATAGAACCACATGGATTGTTGTTTTAATTCTTCTTCTTTATGTTGCAACTCTTCTTCTAGTCTTGAAATTTCCTCAACACTTACTAGTGCTTGCACACTGGCTTGTTGCAAGGCATCCTCTATTTTATTTAACTGTTCTTTAAACCTTGCATCATTTTGTTCAAATTTATTTTCCATTTCTTGATTTTTTCTAACAAACTATTGCAATTCTTCTTCCTTCTTAATTTCTCCTCAAGGAATTGCATATTTTCTCCTTTCTTGTTCTAATTTAGCCTCCAAATGAGACATTTTCATTGTTCTCAGTAATTCCTCAGTCTCTAATTCCTCTTTATTTAATTCTTCATGGGGTCCTTCATCTTCAATTAAAGGCTCTTTCCCTTTCCTCTTCTCATATTGTGGGCAAGATGTAGGGGATTTCACAGTCTCTTCTTGTTCAAACTCTTCAGAGGCCTCTTGCTCTTCGGATTGTGCACCAAAATCTTCAACATAGTCGTGGACTTCAAAAATAGGGTTGTCTTTAGGAGTCAGCATTGGGCCTTTAGGGGGACTTTGAGGTCTCTCAGAATATTGTACAGGGGTACAAATATCTTCATGCTCAGGGGATTTAATAGGGCTTCTAGAAATAGGGGTTTGAACTAAAGGTGTCTTTTCAGGGGTGGACAGTATGGTCTCAACATGGCTAGGGCTTTCTTCATGTACTTATTGCTTCCTCTTTTTAGAACTGGTATGACCTACCCTAGAGAATTCTTTTGATTTTCTCTTCCCCTTTTTCTTAGAAGACTCCCCTTTTCTCAATTCTTGACTTTTTAGCTGTGGGTCCCCTTGTAGGTTTCCCTTTTGGATTTTCTACAGGTGCAGACAATAATTCTAACCAACACTGTTTCCCAAATTCTTTCTTTAGAAAATAGTGTTTAATTATCAAGTGTATCAATCCCTAGTACTTTATAGAAGATTTCCCCTAGCTTTTACTCTCAAAATCATGGAAGAAATTTGCTAAAACAAGAACATTGACAAATTTATCCTAGCTAAAGGTTTTATCTGACCATACCTCAAATGTATTAAAAGATGCATTCCTGGACCCAATATCATGCCATATTTTCCTTCACAGGTGAAGAACTTCATAAACCACGTCACAACAGTTCTCCAAGCCTCGCCCAAATTGTTACAAGCAATGCCGCAATGGTCCCCTTTATGCATTTGAATTTTTGGCCTTCTTTCTAGTTCCTGATGAAACACAATCACTAATTTCTCAAATTTAACCCGACCTTTGTTAACTGGTTTTCCTTTAGCTAGGATTCCAAAAATTTCACTTATAATTTTTGGGTTGACTTCAATTATCTCTCCCCTTACACTGGTGACATTCACATTAAAGTTTTTCACAAATTCCTAAATCATTTCTGGCTAGAAGCCTTCATACTGCATCACAAAATTTAGCCACCTAGCTTCTTCAAGAAATCTTCTGGTATCTAAATCAAGATTGAAGTTCTCAAGTTCAAAATTTCTCTTATTCCCCATCTTTCTCTATCAAAAATGGTAAACTCCACTGGTGGACTTCAATTGGCAATCTGAATTACTTACTAAAAATGTTGAATGATTTGCTTCTTTATTTGGGAGTAGCCAATTTTGAAAAATGAAATGATGTGCCATTAATCTCTTGCATTTATTTCCTTTACTGCTCCAGATGATTCACACGCTACAACTTGAAGCTTGCAATTCAATTTGCAAGGTTGGCAACATTTATTACACATGTCATCATGTACTTGGGAGGATTTTTGAAAAGACAACCGAATCATGAAAAGATCCATTATCATTGACTAACATCATCCATGTCACATCATTCCTTATATCGAGAATCTGCCACTTTTTGAAATGATTAAAAGTTGATTTATTACCATCATTAATTAACATTATGGCGGAGATGTCTAGATTCATAACTATTTACCTATTTTAAATTAGTCTAACTACCTTAGATAATAAAATTCAAAAATAATATTCACATTAAATGCACACCTTAATTTATTTCAAGCTTTTGAGTTCTTCAGGAGCCTTCAGGAGTTCATTAGGAGTCTTCAAGAGCCTTCAGGAGCTGTTCAAGAGCTATCGAGCAAAATAGAGTCTTCAAAGTCTTCAGTCTTCATAATCTTCAGGGGCCTTCAGGAGCTTTGAGGAGCTCTTCAAGAGCCTTCAAGAGCTTTTAGAAGTTAACTTAAATAGATCGCCATTTCTAGTTTTCAGTCATCTCTTTTTTTTTTCTTGAAAGTAAATCACCATTTGCTGGTTTTCAATTTATTTCCATTTTTCTCAAGGTAAACCACCATTTGCTGGTTTTCAATCTACCTTGTTTATTCGTGCCTTCTTCAAAGGTTCAAAGATCTTCTCTCATGGAAGAGATATCTTCCATTAGAAAATGTTCAATTCTGTGTTGCACTTCATCCATAAATTCCTCCTTTGTTGCTGGCTTATGGTAAGTTTTTAGTCGATGGCCATTGACTAACATGATTCTCTTCTCTCCATCAATCAGAACCAATTGGACAACTGCATTCTCGAACACTTGTATTTCATAGCATCCTAACCATCTGGTATGGAACTTCCCTTAAACTCTTCAAATATGGAGTCAAATAACAATGCCCAATCTCCCTCTCTAAACTGTCTAGACACAATAAGGTATAGGGTTGAGGATATAGGGTATAGGGTATAGGGTTTAGGGTTGAGGGTATGGAGTTTATAGTTGAGGTTTTAGTGTATAGGATTTATGGCCTAGGGTTGAGGGTATATGGTTGAGTGTCTAGGGAGAGATTAGGGTTTCGGGTTGAGGTTATTAGGTATAGGGTCGAGGCTATAGGGTTTATGGTGGAGGGTATGAGGTTGAGGGTGTATATAGGGAGGTATGTGCATTATATGGAGGATTTTATCTTATATGCAATAATAAAGGGATTATCTATCATTTGACTCTTTGGGGGATATATATCAACAAATAGGATTAATGTTGAATACAATAAAGGATAATAATTTTTGTAGTTTTCATAAGAGTCCAACATAGTTATCAAGGTTATTCATTTGAAGCCAACCAGATTAGTTTGTAACTTTATTTGTTCATCCTTCTTATGATGAATGTTGTGATGAAAATATTTGAGGTAACTAGACCACCTTTGATGTTGATCATTTTACAAAATTTCTTATATTTATATAACTTAAGAGGCTTATGATCTATGTGAATAACAATGTATTTCTCCAAGATATATTAATTTCATGTTATTTTTATTCTTGAATAGTGCATATAACTCCTTATCATACATGGGGTGTCTATACATAACATTAGATGAAATCTCACTACATGTTAGGCAATTATATGACCATATTGAGGACCAAAACTACTCCAAGTGCACATTTGAAGACATCAACCTTAATTTCAAAGGAATAGTGTATCCATTTGAAAAATCCATTTTCATTTGAAGGTTTTATGTCACACATCCAATGACTCAATGGTAACTTGGTGGTAGCCAACATGTAGTGAAAAAATTATCCCCCTTAAGTTGATCAAAGAGGCTATAAATGCAAGGAGTTGGATCATACTTCTATTCACCCAAGTTATCTCTACTATTTGATACTTCTATTCACTGAGATTATCTAGCTAATTAAATATTTTTCCCTTATCTCACTCATCCCATGTACTATAATTGTGGGTGCAGTGTTGTCAATATGTTCTGTTGTGTGGTCTCACAACATGCCCCATTTTTTCTTTTAGCAAAATGTGGACCCCCTTTTTCTACTACTTTTCTTTCCCTTCTTTTTCTTTTTCTTGCTTTGGTGTCTTGCTTTTAGAGGAAATGGTAAAATGTTGGGTTTTAATCCAACTTTCTTGGCCTCGATTAAGTTATTGTTTTTCTGGACTTGGAATGTCACAAAATCTTTCCTTGGTTGCATTGAATTACTGGACCCTCAGGTTTGGAGAGTTGATTTTGTTGCTATAAGGATGTTCTATCTTCAACAAGTTTCACTCTTTGCTTGGTTGATAGTCATTCTGGATAGGTTGTCACTGGGAAAAAATTGTCCCAGTGTGTGCGTTTCCCCTCTTTGCTGGTTAGCCTGACAGTGGCTTTTCTTTTCTTTAGAAATAGAGACTGGAAGTTTTGTTGCAAATAAGTTTCTAAGCAATTTGGTCCCACTTGCACTCGATCCTTGGTTTCCCTTTGCACCTGGTTCTCATGAACCCGATGGGTAAAAGTCCTGGATCTTGATAATATTTTCAAGGTCCTATGTCAAAGGATTCAGGCCTCATTTGATTATGAATTTTTAAGTATCCAAGGGTGGAATTTCCTCTTAGGCATTTTCCTCGTAAGAATTGAAGTGACACGTAAGTGTGCCACATCAGCTTCCTGCGTCGCTTTCCTTCTCTAATGGTGGGCCATGTGTAGAAACCAAAGAGTTCATGATTTGAACCCTAATCCACCATGATTGCACCTTTATTTAGGGTAATTAATACATTGCAAAAGGAAATTAATGAAGGTGGTGAATAATACACATACTTGGCACCACCTCATGCATGTGGTTGCTTTTGTAACACTCTACCTTGTGCTAGATTACTCACTTGTAAGGAAATTGAAGACTTATAACCAAGATTATGGTTCAAAAAGAAAGGTAAGCCTCGAGAAGCTAAAGATCACAATTACCAAGGGTTTTGAGGTCACGTTCAAAAAATTGTATCAAAAGAAGAACTAGGAAAAAATTAAATAACTAAAATTTTGTTAATTCTTCTATGCATACATGGCTCAGGTTAAATGACATTACTATTAGTTAGGTTACTGAAATGTTGATTATTTTGAAAGGAATTTAACTTAATTATAGAATGCAAGTTTTATGAATTATTGGAAATGGATGGTTAATTTAACCCTAACTCACACACAAGGCACATATTTGATAATAATGTACGAAACCCAAAAAATATGAGCACTTCTAGGAGGAAGCTGATAGATAAGGAAATCGAGTTCCCTATTTCATAGGCCATACCAATTGGTGGGATAGTTATAGACACTCATCCAGGATGGTTTACTAACATTGAATTCCTCACATAGATTCGACAAGAGAATGCCTCTCAATGCACAAAGAACATCATTAGAAGTGGACTATATTTGGCATGAGGGTTTTTGCTAGCAATGGAAGCCCTTGAACTAGTAATGGAATGTATGAATTGGTATGACCCAAACAAGTGGGTCATTGAGAAAGAAGGGAGAGTCTATGCATACCTCTCTATAAAAGGGATTGTATACACATTTGGGCTCCCCACATTTAGCCAAATGAATCCATTGAATATGCAAGTACTAGCCACGACATACCTGAATGCAGAAGAACAAAACATTAAATTTATGAATGCGACATTGATGTCAAGAGGAGATTACCAAGAAAATGGGGTAAATCCCAAGGCCTATGTTTATTTAGGATGTCCAAGACGTCATAACCTTATTAAGCAGGTTAGCTAGACTCAAAGATGCCAAAAAAAGTGAACCCTCGATGTTCGGGCTTATAACACTAATAATGGAAGGCCCTGTGCAAATTCATTGGGGGAGTTTCATTAGTGACAGGATGCATGAACAATTAATCACGCTATGGTTTTCTATGTCTTCTTATGTTGTTTATTCTTGTTCCCTAAGGGAAAATATACAAGGATTAAGAAAAGTTGGTACCCTGGGTAGAGAAATAGGGAATAATTTGATTTATGCTCATGTGCCCCAACTCACTATCCACCAATACCGAGAGCATCATCAAAGGGTTAATGATGTGTTTTCTATGAGGCTAGTAAGAATAATGGAAGATGACAATCAAAAGATTGTCCCTAGAAGCATAGAGTGTTATTTGGTTGGTTAGGGGTTGGTACATTCAATTTACTACTTTCACCTACATTAGGGTGGAAGGATTCAAATGACACCCATTTATGCCATTTAGGTATGCAACAGAAAAAATATTGTTACTAGAATTGGTGAGATAGATGAAAAATTATCATTCCCTTTTCGCACAAGCACGCAAGAAATGTTCCATCATATTCCCCATCACAATAGGGAATTACAAATGTGTTGCGGCCAAAAGTGTTGATATGTGTGAGGAAGAGTTGAAGATTTATAAGTCAAAGTTCTATACACTTCGACGAAAGAATTATGATCTAGAGGGAAACCTTGCTGGGAAAATAGGGAGTAAGTATGCTCATGTTTATGATTTAGAAGACTTTTGGCATAATTGTGATGATGAGCATGACGTAAGGAAGTGATCATACCCAAGGTTTCCTTTACAAGTAGTAAGACTTCTTAGAATCTATTATATCTTGAAGCAATTGAATACAAATGACAAAGAGGTATTGAATGCAATTTATGATAGAAAAAATATTTTTGATGAACCTATCCTAGACCTAGAGTATACAAAGAAGGAAATAGTAACCATTAAGGAGATTTCTAAGCAAGTGTTGATGTACACTCAACAATGGATTCATGGTTATTGTAAATAATTAAAAGAAGTTGGGGTAGCACTCACATACTCACATAATGTGAAGAGAAAGCAACCGATAGAGGATGAATTAGGTTATGTAGAGACTACTAAAAAGAAAAGAAAGGTTGGAAAGGTAGAGGTAGTTGGACATGGTGAGGAAAGAATTCTTGATACTTGAAGCTAGAGAATTCTAGTGACGCCAGCTAGCCAACATAAAGAGACTGTGGCTAGTTCGACCAATGTAATAGTGAAGCCCAAGGCAAAATTTTCTTCCACAGTAAATCCAAGAGCTTAGACTATGATGAGAAAAGAGGTGAGAATGAAGACACAAACACATGCTAAGAAAAGGTTTGCATCTTAGAAGGTTGCATATATATTTAACTCTCCACCTTCAGTCAATATGACAACAATGAGAGAAACAATGGGAAGGACTCTTGTAATTCAAGAGGAAATTCCTAAGCGAAACGAAGAAGTTAGAAAGTAGTGGGAGAAGCTGACTACCATGATGAAACAATTTGAAGAAAAGTGATCTAAATAAAGTCCCATCATCCAACCAGTAGTGGAAGAGTTTCCAGATATAGGGTCAAATCCTATGGATAAAGAAGAATATTTTATACGAGGATCACTCACCCAAAAGGTGGGAAACATTGAGAAAATTGATGAAAGAGGAACACGGGATACTGCAGGTTAGAATCCCATTGATAATATTGGTAATAAAGATACAATTGATGATCATCTTCCATAAGGAAGAAGAAAAGATAATGTTGAGTAACCATAGGATTTTGAGAAATTAGGAGAAGGCTGAGATGAGAATGAGAATATAGAGCCCTCATAGACCTTGGGTGGTGAATTAAGAAATGAGAAAAATACTAATGTTTCAAGACAATAGGAAAATGATGCCCCAAGGACTGATATTGAACACATGGTAGGACATGAGAATATAAGTCTCAAAATGGAAGAGACAGTGATAAACCAAGGTAATATGGAATCTATGCCAGTGAGAAAAAAAGTGTTCAAGTTCTGGGGGGTGTGACATGTAATGTTGATAGTTCAAGAGGAGAAGTTCCTAAACATGTAGATCATCAGGAATGAAAAAATATTGAAGAGGCAGAACAAAATGAAGAAGCACTTGACTAGCTAGTAAAGAAAAAGGCTTTACCATTGGAGGTGGAACTAGTGCCTCTGGATCTCAAAAGTTTAATACAAGAAGTATAGACCCCTAAAACTAAGAGGTAGAGAAAAGATAATACTTGATATGAAGAGGAATGCAGATGGAGGGAGAACTCTCCAAATAGCTACTTCAGTAGGAGATAAGAGCAAGCATGAAATAACACCTAGGGATTATAGGGTAACACCAATTAATGCTGAAAATTTAGCATGTAGACAAGAATTAGAAGAGATGAAAGTAAATTTAGAGACAAATGCCACTAGAGTATAGAGGAGTAAGAAGAAGAAAAGAAAGCTAAAGGAAAAAATTGCCTACCTGGAAGGTTTTATCAAGTCTCTAACTCAATCTAATCAAACACAGACTAAATTTCCCCAAAATCTAGTACTTATGTCTAAGGAGCAAGAAGATACCATTATAATGCTTCACCATAAGGTAAGCATATTTGAAGAATGGATGGAGTACCTGGTAAGGAAAGGAGAAGAGTTAATTAAGGATGAAATTGGGAAACATAAGGAGGAATACCGTTGGTGTGACAAGTCTAAGAGGTTGGAAGGAGAATGCCAATTTCTCCAAGAATAGACTGATACCGAAAGGTGAAAGCTAAAAGCTGTTCTTCAGATGGATGTTTGAGAGTTGGTGAATGAAAGGATATGATGAAGAGAAACATTCAATTAGCACAAATTGACATAGGTGCAACAATGATCCATCACCAATAGTAAAAAAAATTCAACAAACTTGATTCACTTGACAACTTTCATAAGTTGATTCATCTCAAACAATGATTAAATGCATTCTAGATCACATTGGAAAAATTTCCATGGCAGCCTAATGTGAATTCAACAAGGAAAACCCACACATGATGCATGAGTTTCTTGGTATTTTAGTCTTCTTATAACATGTTCTATTTATTCCCAACCAACCATGTTCACACAAAGTACAAATTTTATCAAATCCCTTCAAGCCGTTCCAAAGAATGTCCTACATTTCAATGCACCAAACATCCATTAAATAAATTTTGCAAAAAAAAAAAAGACAATCGATCTAGTGAGATTAAAGATAATATAATTACAGAATTTTCCTCCAATTTTTATCAAGATCCAATGGTGGAAAAGGAAGTTATTGCATTTTTCCCAAAATTGCAAACCCTAAGCAGGGTTCAGACTTGCCCTCACAAAAATGGTCATAACTTATTCAAAAATTAATGAAATTTTATGAGACTTGAAGAAAATTAAATTATATTCAAATGGAAAAAAAATAAAATTGGTTTCAAAGCAAAATATGGACTATAGAATCAGTACCATAACATTTTTAAGACTGTAAATTCTGTCAAACATTTTAGAATAGGGCAGCCTCACCAAAATTGGAATATCTCCCACAAAACTGAATAAAATTTAACCAAACCAAAAAAAAAGAAAGATAATTCAATTATATTTCTAACCATACCATGTGCAGGTCATTAAATGCAAATTAAAATCCATATAAACACCAATAACAACACTGGAACGTTGGAAATTGTAGAAAATTCAAGCCTTCATTCAAAAAAATTCTTGTTCAATCTACACAACAACCCTCCATTCAAATTGGAAGCTCATATTTATGCATTTACAATAAAGTTATGCCCCCAACCAACCTACAACTACCATTTAACAAATTTTAACAAATATTTAAAAAGTTATCATTACAATTAAAAAGTTGTCATTACAACATTGACAACATTTTAGCCACTTTTGCAACTTTTACCCAAATGACTTCATAACTTCACAAATGACTTCAAATGATCATTAATGGTCCAAAATGACCTTATTTAAATCAAACAACACAAAAAAATACAAAAACCCAAATTTGAGCATTTTGAGCATTTTAAGCATGAGGGTGCTCTTGCACCAGGATAACCATGGAACAAGAAGTTCCAGTATTTGAAAATTTGAGAAAACAATTGAATTAGGAAAGTGACACTTTGTAACAATGTGTAGAGGAATTTGAAAAGGTCACCGAGACATGCAAGAAGCTGATTGATAGAGATGAGAGCTTTATTGAAATGTTGCTTAGGAAAGTTATGATCCTCAAACTTTAGGACAGGGTGATAAAGAGGTAAAAGCTTTGAAGGAATGACTTGAATTGGTGAAAAAGGACTAGTTCACTCATTAAGTTGGGAGGTTATAGATGAAATTATAAAGTGCAAGAATGCTATGATTAAATATGAAGCAAAAATGATGCAGAGAAATGAAAACATTATTTAAATATTAGAAGATTATGCTAGGCTTAAGTACAACTGGAAAGTGATTCAAGGAGTTCCAAAGGAGCATATGCATCAATTGTTGATCACTTTTCAAGAGTATCAATAGAGGAAATGTGAAGATAAGTCTTTAGATTCGGAGTTCAATGAAGGAGAATAGATAGTCAGATACTGGATGCCAACATTTTTGTGTGCTAATATAGTTTTGAAATGAATTTTGCAGATTTATTCTCGGTCTCCGTGAAGGTAGCTAGTCCCAAAGATTTTGAAAAGTACTAACAATATTGTTTTTATGTTAAGTACTCTAGAATTGTAGCCCGAAGTTGAAGATTGCTGTTGATGAAGAAGACAAAGTATTTTTGACTTTCCCTAGAATGTTTTGATGACAATTGTCACGTGCCACATGCTACATTTTAATTTGTTTCTCTGATTTATTTGATGGGACTAAGTTTAAAATATTTAGGGCCTTGTTTCTATAAAAGGCCGTTTACTGCTTTATTTTATTTTTAAGTTCAAAATTTGTGGATGTCG
The DNA here is from genome assembly GCA_007258455.2 of Sequoia sempervirens. Classification (NCBI taxonomy): domain Eukaryota; kingdom Viridiplantae; phylum Streptophyta; class Pinopsida; order Cupressales; family Cupressaceae; genus Sequoia; species Sequoia sempervirens. The sequence goes on from VDFB02276939.1 coordinate 36,784, forward strand.
GAGAACCAAAAGTTTTTCATGTTTTGTTCTTTTTTTGGTTTTTTGTTCTATTCCAGATTAAAAAATTCTATGTTTCATTAAAATTTAACTAATATTAGAGCCATTTTGAAAGTTATTTCTTGATATGAAATCTTACGTAGCTGATTGTTTGTTTCTATTGGACAAGATTGTGTGTTGTATTGTTTAAAGGTGCATACTAATACTATCCGATGACAAATAATCTCCCTTTTTATTTAAACTCTTGCATCATTTTGTGCCTAGTTGTGAAGCAATATAGTGATGTATATAATGGTTTGCTTTGCTTTGGTTATTTCTTGATGCATGCATGGATAATACTTGGGAGAAATTTATTTTTTTAGTAATATTTTTATGCTTTATTTAGAATAGATGTCAGCAATACACCACTCAGTCTTTCTCTAATGACCCTTGGTATGCTAATACCATTTGCTTTATGCTCAATAATTGGTGCCCAGAGGGAATGAATGCAACTCAAAGGAGAGCGCTAAGAATGAAGATTTCTCATTACATACTCAAAGGGGGGTTGTTATACAGGAAGAATTTTGAAGGAGTGTACCTACGATGCCTTGATCAACAGGAGGCTAAACATGTGATCTCTGAGTTTCATAGGAAACACGACACATGTCATGGATCTGCAGACTCATTGGCACACCAGATCCTCAGATCTAGTTATTACTGGCCTTGTGTATTCAAAGATTCCCATAAACATGTGAGAACATGCCACATATGTCATATTTTTGCATCTAAAGAATGCCATGCAGCCATGCCATTGCAGCCCATCTACGAGGTGAGGCCATTTGCCCAATGGGCGTTGGATTTCATTGGGGTCATTAACCCAAACTCTTCTACAGGGCACAAGTTTATTTTAACTGCTACTGATTACTGCATGAGGTGGACACAGGCTATACCCTGCAAGAACAACACAACAGAGGTAGTGATCAAGTTCCTCACCGAATGCATCACTACAAGGTGGGGTACCCTTCACTCTGGTATGTGCTAATGGCTCTGCCTTTTCTTCTACTGAGTTTATTTCATGGGCTTATGATCACAAAATTGTCTTAAAATATTCTTCAAATTATTACCCACAAGGCAATGGATTTGCAGAATCAACCAACAAGAATCTCTTAGGGGTAATTAAAAAATTGTTAGAAAACAACCCTAGGGATTGGCATACCCAGCTGAGATTTGCATTATGGGTAGACAGGACTAGGATTAAGGCTACTTTAAAGACTTCACCATTCAAGCTAGTATATGGCCAAGAGCCTGTATTATTTATCCATCTGCAAATACCTATCCTTGAGTTCATGCAAAAATTCTACTCTAGTGACAATAGGATAGAAGTAAGGTTAGCTGCCTTATTGAAGTTAGAAGAGTAGAGAGATGATGCCTTGCAATGATTCTTTAGGCACAAGGCTGTTGTTAAGCGTTGGTATGACAAAAGAGCCAAAATAAAAGCATTTAGAATATCAAACCTTGTGTTGTTATGGGATAAAGCCAGTGAAAAGAAGGGTAGTCACCAAAAATTTGATAAGCTCTGGCTAGGTCCTTATCAAATTGCTGAGATCCTAAGAGAAAATACTTTTAGACTGAGTAGTTTAACTAGAGAACCTGTTCCCTTTCTTGCCAATGGACAATTTCTAAAACACTATTTTGAGTCATGAAGTTGGTACTTTTGCTGGGTGATTCATATGTGTAAATAATTTTGGTCTTTATGTGAATAATTTGCTGCTCTTTGTGTAAGTAGTTTTCTCTTTTATTTGTAAATAGTTTGCTGTTTGTTTATTTGTCCTTTCTTGCTCTCTTTCTATTTCCTTTGTCCTTTCGGTTTCTATTTTGGTTTGTTCTTTGGGGTTTATTTGTTCTTACCCATCTTAAAATGGTGGCTGTTATCTTGAGCATACTTTGGTTGTTAGGAGAGAAATGGTTTAGGTATTTCCAGGTTTACTGATTGGGTGATTTTGTCCTAAAATTTTTCTTTATGCCCATTGTCAGCAAGAGTTGTGGAAAGTTTTGAAAACAAGGTGCAAAGTAAATGACCTTCATTAGCTCCCCTAAATTTGTCACAAATCATTAAGATTATCTCCTCTTGTAATGGTATATTTATCCTGGGATGATAGTGTTGTAAGTTTTGAGTGAAAAATCTGATCTCCCAATTGCTGTTATGAGGTCCATGGTAGTTTTCAACCCAGATCAAATGTCAAACATTTGACATATTGAGAAAGAATTAAATGAAATATTTGAAACTCCAAGAGAAAACATAAAAGAAAAAGAGAACTATTTAACAAGAAAAGAAGACTCAATATGAATGGGTGATTCCAGTATCTCTACCGGGGCTATGGACGCTTGATTAGTAGTAGAGCAATGCTATGAGAAAACTAGAGGTATCTCCGTCAAGGCTATGGACTCCTGAATGGCAGCAAAGCAATGCCCAGGATATCATTGCACAACAGCCGAAGGGAATCAACTCATGTAGCTCAAATCTTGCACATTGTTGTTCGAAAGGTGAAGAAAACTTTACAAAAGAGCGATGCACAATAAAGAAAACACATGGATTTAAGGGATAGCCAGTGATGATTTACATTTGAGATTCTAGCTCAACCTTGGTTGAAATAACTGACCCAACTGGAGTTGTGATGTTCATCAACTAGGAGTTCTGGGTAACTGAATCCTTCAGTTTCTTGAAAATGGTTAAACCATTTTCCTAGCCGAGTCGCCATTTGTTATGCCTTGCATAACCACCCCATTTTATTCTAGAAGAAAATGGGTCCCCCTTTTTTCTTTCTTTTTGTCTTCTTTGGTTATTTGCTTTGCTCTTGGGGGGTTTTTTTTCTGCTTTCCTCCTGTGTTTTCTGCTGGCTCTGTTAAATTTTGGTTCTGTTTTAGCTTGAGTTGGTTTTCTTCTTGCTGGAAATTGAATGACATTATCATAAACAATAGTGTATCTTAGAATAATATATCTTATGTGTTTCTGAGGACTGATGGGAACTATGTTTTGCAGGATCAAATCACACACGTGATGATATTTTCCAAGGGAGCTTAGTTGGAATGTATTCCTCAGTCCAGTTGGTCATAATTTTCCTCTAAGAAGAAAGTTGGCAAGACCTTGTAGATGTCTTGCCAACTACTAGTGCATTTGGTTAATAGGCGTCTGTGTTGCCTATCGGAAAGACATCAGGGATGTCATAATGATCGGAATTCACATGTAGATCCTATCGACAAGACATCAATCTTTGTCTCGATGAATAAGACTTTCCCATTGGCATGAAAGTCTTGTTCGGAGAAAGGTCTCGGTGATATCTTCATGTCTCACCGACAGGCGACAGAGGGATATGCATAATCGGCCGAGGATTTTCCTTCGGGGAGAAGTCTCAGTGACTTCTTCATGTCTCACTGATTAGCGCGTAAGGAGCGAGCACTTTGGCAAGAGTTGTTCCTTCGATGAGTGGTCTTGCCGAGCACCTTGAGTCTCACTGACCACCGACGAGGGGATATATCTCGATGAGAAATTATTGTGGTGGGGAGATGTCTTGGTGAGTGCATCGGATCTCGCCGACAAAGCACAAGAGGAGGTCTATCGGGGTGAGGTCTGGCAGTCTTGCCGACCCATAAAGTCTCACCGACATATTACTTCATCTGTGAGAGAGTGAGATTGTCACAGTGACAAAAGTGAATGTATGAGGATTCCTCAGCGAAACATAGGGTGTCTATGGGATGTCTCCCCAACAAGAGAGTGTTACAGTGGCACATGTGAAATGAAAAGGTGATATTGCCATATATTTTCCCAATGGAAGAAGGTCCCACCAAAGGTATGAGCCCGATGATAATTCTACCTTTGGTAGGAGGTCTGGCCGAAATGAAAAATTCTTACCGAAAGGTCAGTCTTTGGTATGACAAGAAGGGCTTGGGGAAAGGTCTCCCCAATGTGGGATTGTCTCGCCAACATGAGGTGAAGGCATTGGAAGAAGGGGATTCCATCGCCATAAGGTCTCAGTGAGGTCTCAGTGTCTCACCAATAGGATATGCCTTCGAGGAGACTGGATGCATTCGGCGTGGTGTCTGAATGACTCCGAAGTGTCTCACCAAAAGAAATTTGAGCTTGGAAGGAGCTCCCCGAAGGACTAAGGAGATTTGGCATAACGTCTCACCAACCTGATGGGGTCTTGCTAATATAGAATGAGCTCGGGGTGAAAGATCTGCCCTCACTATGATGTACTGCTGATGAAGTGAAGTCTCAATGCTAAAAGAGGATATCGATATGACTTATGTGGCTCAATGGAAGGTCTCATCGGCTGAAACGCGCTATGCCGATGGCTGTTAAGAGACATAATTGCATCAGGGAGACACGATTAGTGTCTCACCGACATGTGATTCAATGTGCGCCATCTTTGACCACCTGATAATCCTACGTGGTGTATGCCTAACTAATCAGAAGAAGCTAAAGGGAAGACCTATTGGCCATTGACCGATTGACTACCACCTTGAAGGAGATTGACAGAATGAAAACCATATAGATTCTTTTTGATATCAAAGGGCAAAGGATTGGCTCAGGTGATAATGTTTAGATCTGAAGGGAAGCCCGATGATGCTCCAAAAGATGGTCAACATGCAATAGAAGTCCAGAACATGAAGGAGGCCAAAAGAACGAAGAAACTATGACTCGTAGGGACAGCTGTAGTGACCACTGGCAAGGGGAAGATCAATATTAATGGCAAAATGCTTTTAGAGTATTCAAGGTGGCCCCGATGGAGTTCAAAGATGGACATGAAAGGCCAAAGTAAATGCTGCAGCTGCAAAAGATCTAAGGGGATTCCCAGAACAATCTCTCATCAGTGTGGACAATAGGGATTCACATTGAATGCAACTTTGACTCTCTTCAAAAAGATTTGAGAGCCGAATCTCCTAGAAATAGATATTTTGCAAACCCTAATGCACGGGGATAGTGCATTCTTTTTGGTACACTCTGTATATATATTCCATTCTTTCCTCTTTGTAAGGGTTAGATTTTTAAAGTTAGAACTTCTAGGGTTAGAGAAGAAATTTTAGAATACATAGGAAAATAGAGGAAAGGTAGAGGAGACATAACTGCATCTTGATTCTTTGTAATAGGAGCTTCTTTTGTCTTCTCAGGATAGAAGTTAGATTTGGAAGAAGCCTATAATGCATCTTTCAAGTTTTCTTAATATAAATGGAAACAATTTGGAGTCATAGATTTTCTATACAATGGTGATTGTGCTAGCTTTGTAATCGTTGCTTATCTGTTTCACTAACAGTAGAGGCAACCAGATGTTAATCTACTTCAGATTGTGTTTCAGAATGGTGTTTGTCTTAATTTAATCATTTGATTTGTGAATTCTTCAAGGAATGGAATGTTATTTTGGTGTTTTATTTAAGATGGTAACTAATACTCTGTTGTAGAAATCAGCACTATGAATGAATGCAACTGTGTGTCAATCACAAGTTACTTTTTTTCTTTAGTTTTAGTTTACAATTCCTTGAAGGATAGCAAGTATGGTTAAGATAGGTGAATTATCATCCTTTCTGTCCCAAAGCTCTAACCCATCTTTTTATATTTATTTAAAACCCCTGGTTAGAGTAGGTTTAAATTCATGCTTGACCTTAGAACAATCCAGAAGCTCACACCAGTAGGGCCCTTGAACACTACTATTACATTGACCACTAAGGGACATCAACATAGTTGAAAACCAACTACAAAGACCTTGGGAGCTAAGATATCCATGTGTTATCTTTCTCTTTTAGGAGAAACAGAATAGCAATATTCTGTTTAACTGTTGCTGTGCCATTTAGAACATCAACATCTCCTTTCTTCAAAATTTTAGATATGGGTCAAACAATTTCAAAAAAATTGGTAAAAAACCTACGTACAAAGTTAATTTGTTCTAAAAAGGATTGAATTCCTTTCACATTTCTAGGTTATGCAATTTTATCTATAGCCGCTAATTGTTTAGGATCAATTCTAACCCCATCTTTTAAAACAATATTCCGTAACAACTTACCTTCTTTTACTCAAAAATCACACTTCTTGGGATTCAAAGAAATCCCAAACTCCAAAGCTCTGATAAATTTTTTCTCTAAATGGGAACAATGATCTTCCTCGTTGTGAGCAGTCAAATCATCTTGATATATAGGCAGGGAGAAATCAATAAAATATACAAAGGCCACATCCATGGCTATTTGGAATGTTGCACCAACATTACTTAGGCCGAATGACATCCTTACATATACATAGGTACCCCATGGTGTAGTAAACATAGTTTTATATTGTTCAAATTCTCTCACCATGCCTTGATTATACCCTAAGAATCCATCCATAATTGAGAATAGCTCGCACCCTGTGACCTTTTGCAACATAGCTTCCATGCTAGGGAGAGGATAGTTTTCTTTTCGAGATGCCACATTGAGATTTATGAAATCTATGCATAGCCTGATATCACCCTTTTTCTTTCTGACAGGAACCAAATTTGAAACCCATGATGAATGTCTAATGGGTTTGATGATACAAGCATCTCTCAACTTAGTATGTTCCTCTTGCATCTTTGGTTGCAAGGTAGGATTAATTGGCCTCTATTTTTTCCTAAAAGGCTTTGCATCAGGTTTTAGAGGGATTTCATGTTGAAACAAGTCTTCTCTGTATGCCTTTAGGTCATCATATGACCATGCGAATGCATGTTTGTACTTCCTCAATAGATAAATTAGCATATTCCTAACATGGGGTTTCATCTTTTTACCTATATACACCTTTTTGGGAGCATTTTTTGTTCCCAAGTTTATCTCCTCTAGTTTTTCTTTATCTGTAGATGCTTGCTTGGCATTTGATTTATCTGCGCCATCAAAGTACCTTTCTTGTGCAACTAGTCCCTTGGGAATCTTGTTTTTTTTTAATTGAATTATCTCTTTTCCAAATAATGTCTCTTTTCCATCAACTTCCTCCACATATGAGCTAAAGTCAATCTCTTGACTTTCATACTAGTCAATGCAATGCAAGAACTTCAAAATGTCATCATCATCATAAAACACTTGCCAATTGGAAATGTTGTCAGGTATCGCAGGCTGAGTTTGAACTTCTATTTGTGAGACACCATTAGAGGTGACATCATCCAACCTAACAACAATATTAGCCAATAAATATGCTCTGACATTTTATCCTCTCTCTATCCAGTCTATACCAAAGGCATCCAAGACTTCAATAGTATCCCAAACCTCATTCCTATATTGTCTCAACCTCTTGTCCTTAGTGACAAATCTAGTGCTAACTTGAAAAACTACCAACTCAGAATCTCCCAGCACTTTCAATAATTTTATGCCATGTTTAGAAGATAACTTCAAACCAAGTAATAAAGCCTTGTACTCAACAACATTATTTGTACAAGCAAATTGTAATAAGAAAGAGTACATTTGTACCTTGGGGAGAAATAAGAATAACCCCTACACTTGAGCCTTCCTTTGAACAGGCTCCATCAAAATACATAGTCCACATAGTATCTTCCTTTGGAGTTTCCATGACCTCCTTAACAATTGGTGCAGGCTTAGTTTCTTCTTTTTCTTGCTTCAACTCTTCCACTCGAAAGGTGTCTATACCAGTGTCTACAAAGTTGATTATTGCTCCCCAGTATGTTTGATCATGTGGCAGATCCGTGGTTCTCTTGCAATCTTAATATCTTTTTGGTCTATTGAAAAGGTTGCAAATGACATATCACATTGAATAATCCCTCCCATGGAAGCACTCCAGTTCCTTAACAATAGCATCCCATAGGTCAGTGGGATGCCCACCATTGTGATACTCATAAACAAATCCTTCTCTTGGAGAGCTACCAATCTATATGGGACCTTGTTGATTACCCCTATAACAGGGACTTCCGTTGAGTCCATCGCATAACACTTTCCATAGGTGTTGTCAACTTTAAGCTCATCTCTTCCATGATTTTCACTAGCATTATATTATTGGAGGCTCTTGAGTCTATCATACAATTTCAGAGCAATTTACCATTAATGATCAAGCTAAAATAAAATGGCTTAACTTGGTTTGGATTGGTGGTAATGGCGGTCCCTATGTATACTTCTGGATTTTCATTGATTAAATCTTTATCTTCAACATTATTTTCTTGGATTTTGTTTGCTTCAGATTGATCAGGTGTTACTTTGTCCTTCCCACTAGTATCAATGTTGTTAATGAAAGAAACAGTCTTGTGCTTATGCTCATCTATGCTCATCTTTTCTAGGAATGGGAAGTAACTGTGACTTGAGATAGTACCTTGAACATATCTACTGGAGAATAATTTGGCAATTCAGGGAGTACAAATTCTGAAGGAATTATTTTCTTACCTTGGCCTTGGACTTTCTCAGCATTGGGCTTTACATCTTTGGCATTCTCAACTTGATGAGAAAATTCACCATAAAGTTTCACTTTTGTACCCTTCTTGGCCCAAATTCTCATCTCAAATTGGTCACAACATGGTGTTTAGAAATTTCTTTAAATTGGGCGCATACATTAGAATTATTTTTGCACGATTTCATTTGCATTTTTCATTTCATGTTCCTTGATGTGATTTTCTTACTTCATGCGATGTGTTTTTCTCTTTGTGGTGACATTGGGTGTATTGTCCTTCAAGAGCTTGATCTATCTTAGCATATTACATTCCTCTTAGTCATAATGTGAGACACTGCATTCCCTACATAGTTAATCATTTATCCTTTGATTGGTCCTCTCTTGGAAACATTAGGAACAATGTCCCCTAAGATTAAGGCCTCACATGAACTAATCAAAATCCCTTCAAACATCCCTCTTTCCTATTGCATTGCAGTTTTGTACCTTATTAAAGTCATGGAGGTATGGCTTTGATATGGTTCATTGGGGCTCACCTAGTGAATAAGTAGCTTCACTAGCCCTTGTGAGCGCACATTTTATTTTTGTACCTTATTAAATTCATGGAGGTATGGCTTTGATATGGTTCCTTGGGGCTCACCTAGTGGACAACTAGATTCACTAGCCCTTGTGAGTATGCATTTTCTTCTTTTCCTTATCATATTCATGGGGGTATGGATTTGATATGGATCTCTTGGGGCTCACCTAGTGAACAACTAGCTTCACTAGCCCTTGTGAGTATGCATTTTCTTCTTTTCCTTATCATATTCATGGGGGTATGGCTTTGATATGGATCTCTTGGGGATCACCTAGTGAACAACTAGCTTCACTAGCCCTTGTCAGCATGCATTTTGTTTGCTTAGTGGACAACGCATTCCACTTGTAAACCTTTTTTTGAAAGACAACCTAGACCCAGTCCACAACATGTTGGATGGCTAGTTGAAGCTTGATCCGTTGTATTTTTCTTTTTCCTTTATCCTTTTTCTATCTTTGATGGTGTAAGCTGGAAATCTAGTTATGGCTTCATATATCATTTGCAAGTGTGTTCCTTTGTACCTATGTTGGTCTGTCGTAGGATCTTGATCCTAGGGGCTTCACCACCCTCTTGGTCATTATCATCCTATCTTAGTAGAATTCATACATTTGAACCCCTCTTGATTATGTGGTTGGCTACTATAGTGTGAGTTTGAAGCAAGTTCATCCTCTCACTAAAGTGGGGGCTAAATGTAGTGTAGGAAAATGCATACCCTTGTATTTTCACACTTGTTTGGGCCTACCTTACTTTCTTTATCCTTATTTATGTCTTAATTGGTCCTATCTTGCATCCACAAGCCTAATAAATTATATCTTTTTATGGCTAATCTTGACAAACATTAGAGGATAAATGATAATTTTATGATGTTGGTTGTTGTATAGGAGTGAATTTTCACCCCATGTGTAAATTCCCCTTTTTTACATTCTCTACTTTAAAAAACCAAGTTCAAAGGCTTAATTCCAGCTAAGCCTACTACTTGCATCCCACTTGGTGCCTATTTTGAGCATTGATGGAGGTGTTTTTTTAGGGATGCCTGCATGACACGTAAATATTTTCATGGCCCACTTACATTGCTGATAGATTCCTACACCTAAAACTATAGAGGCATTACACTTCTCATTTGGAGTCAAGTTGTAACACCCCCTTCAACCGACCAACCCAAATATGGCTATTTATTTTATTCCTTATTCAAATTCACTCCTTGAACAAGCATTCCAATCCTTTAACCATTCAAGCAATCCATTCTCACACTCTCTCAAGTTCTCAAGCAATATTCTAGCACCTCATTGCAACAAACACAACACTCCATCACTTTGGTAGAACAAGTTGGGAATAAAACACCATTGCAATAGAGGTTTGAGTACTCTCATTTTCTTCCCCAAGCAACCTTGAGCAGTCCTGGTGGAGGTGGTAAGCATCACTTTCTTTCCTTCTATCACTTGGTTGAGTTAGCACTTTACTATTTTGCAGTTCTTTTGTGCTCTTTACTATATTACTCTCTTTATCTCATTTCCTTGGCTATCCATGGAGGTGGAAACACCTAAACGGGGGTCTGATTGAGGTAGACCCCTATACAGCCACCCAACATTTTCCTCTCTTTCTATGTGTAGGTGTACGTGCTTTGCGGAGCTAGCTAGTGAACATGCTCTTCTATGAAATCATCTTCATTGCCCTAGCTTTGGTATATTTACTTTATCACCTTTGTTTATATTTCTCATACTTCATAGTGTTATTTTATTCTCTTAGAAGTTGCTAGCTAGGATGCTAGCTCATTTTATGATAAGTTTATATTGTGTTTTTCGTCATCTGGTCATATGGATTCTAGCACACCTAAGAAACACTAGCACATCATGTTGTCATCCCGAAACTATTCTATCTTCCTCTAATAGAGAGCTATCCGAGATATAATATTGAGCTAAAAAATTAGCTCACCTAGGACCATTTCGAATCTCAGGATTGAAGAGTGGTTGCAAAACTTTATAGTCCTGATCATTCTCATCCCCATTTCATAAATATACCACTTAGCTGAGGTAAGTTAGGGAAGCCTTCTGCATCTTGGCCCTCCGTGACTTGGGGTCTTGCACATGGAGGTTCCCCTACCTTACATTTTGGTGAACCCGATGTGAACCAACGTCTATTCATCTATTGGTGTTAAGGCTTCCCTCGAGTTGTTTGTGACTGTTGTGTTCCTGAGTGTTGTGAAGGTTTATGAACATCCCAACCTAGTCCACAATTTCTGAGTATATCATTAGGAGAAGTGTACAATACCTTCTGATGGAAATGATGAAGGTCTTTATGGGCTTATCTATAGGCCTTTTCTTTGGTCCCGCCATTGGTCTAGCTACACAGAAGAAGTTGTCAAGGGGCAAGTTAGGTTTCTCTAATGATACAGATCTTGTCCCCACTCCTCCTATGTCTCCTAGACCATCGTTGGTAGTCAAGTACGGGGCTATTCAGATCCCTACAAAATATGTGTCCGCCCTTGCTAAAGGACTTGGTGACGTACAAAATCACTTGGAAAGAAATTTGAAGATGGCTATAGCTGCTCAGGTTGATAGTGAGTTGAAATATATGATGGGTAAAGATAAAATAGGCATAGAGCTTCTAACTAGCCTCCTCAGTCTAGCCAAAGTGTGCGCTCCTTTGAGAAACCCTAGTTTTGCATAAGGAGTCACTTTCAAAGAGTGTGAAGGATAGTTAGGAGTATCAGTGAATCCCACTTCCATTTATATGGCTGATTTGGTCCCTTCTATTAGTATCCCTTCTATTTATGAACAACTCAAAACTATCAAAGTGAATAAGATCCCCTTGGGCTTTAAATTCATGCTCCCTATCACCCTTAGTGGTGGAGGATTTGGTGGGCTAAGTGGTGGGGATTTTGGTAGTTGTGGTGGATTCAACAGTGGAGGCGACTCCGATGGAGGTCATGGTGGTGGTTCCAGTGGGGGTCCCACTAGTGGTGGTGGCTTTGATAGTGGTTCTGGTGGAAGTCACATTGGTGGCGGTTCTGGAGGTGGCCTTGGTAACAGTTCTGGGGGAGGTTCCTCTGGCCCTCTATCTTCTAATGACCCTATTCTGAATATTCTTCTTTAGAATATGGGTAAGATGCAAAGATAGTTAGAGAGTCTTTCCCAAGACTTTTCCTAGCCTATCTTTCAACCCTTTTTCTAACATATCCCATTGTCAGTTGCAATCTTGAACACTCATTTACCCCAGGGAATGGAGATACCTAAATTCAAAAAGTATGGTAGTAAAGGGGATCCACAAATGCATGTGTCTACCTTTAATGCCCTATGCATATAATTTTTCCATCATGATGTGTTGATGGACAAATTGTTCCCTTGATCTCTCAAGGACACAGTGCTCAAGTGGTACTGTTAATTTCTTGAAAATTCCATTTTCTCATTTGACCAACTTTTTAATCAATTTCTTAGACAATTTCAAGCAAACATAGGGCCGAAGATGACCTTTTCGGATCTTGTCTGATTTAAACAAGGAGATACTGAAAAAATAACTAATTTCATAGCATGCTACCAAGTGCTCCTTTTGCAAATATCGTATCAACTGCTCGATTATGACATGCAAAAGGTATTCATAGGGAACTTACAAAGGCCTTGGCAAGAGAAGTTCACCCTTATGAAATATTGTTCTTTCATGCACTTGTGTGTAGCCTTATGAGAGTACTTGCAAAGGGTTGTTCAGTTCGAGGGTTCCTGCTCATGCTCTTGTTGTGAGGGGAAGTCCATTGTATCAATCTTTGGGAAAGGTAAGGCTGTTATGAATGTAGTAGCCACTACTAATAAAAATGACCTCAAATGTAACCGAAAGTTCACAAAGTTATAAGAATCTTATACTTCCATCCTATAGAAGTTTTTGAAGGATAAGATCATAACTTTTCCAAGTCCCAAGCCTGTTAAAGAGCCTTACCCTAATTTGTATGATGGGAGTACTTATTGTCAATACCATCTAGTTAATGGAAATGATACCAAATGTTGTATGTGACTGTGTCATGAGATATAGGACTACATTGAAGAGGGTACCATTCATATCGATGGGAGTAAACAAAATACTAACAAATTAGTGGCAAAAGCTAATAGTGAATTGTAGATATACACAGATCTATTTCTGTCACACTCTGCTAACATGATTATTGATCCCGTTAATTTTGATACTTATCTCGAGGCCTATGTCAACATGGTCATGGTGACTTCTACTACTCTACCTGCACCCAGTTCACCATAAATTGCATTTACATCACAATATTTTCCTTTGAAAAATAAACCCTTTCCTCTCTACATTCCCTCTTGCATGAATGGTAACATTGTGACAGGAATCTTGGTAGACCTTGCGAGTTGCGTGAATATTATCATTGAGGAAACATTAGTATTAAATTCATTAAAAAAGGAAAATTATGAAGAAACAAAATCTGCCATCCGTACACACAATGGAATGACTCTTAAAATTTACGGTTCGATAACTTTTTCCATCCTAGTTGGACCCAAGGTTGTTGACATGGTTTTCAATGTTATCCCAGAGTAAGATCTGTTCAGGGTGAAGTTAGGCATTCCTTAGCTAGCTTCCATGAATGAAATTGGCTCTCTTATTCACAAGTGTTTAAATTTTTCCCATGAAGGTGTCGTGCATGTAGTGCATGACACTAGATATCAACCCTTGGTGTCTCGTGGTGAATACTTGTTGGATCACTTTTGGACCTCCCTAATTAGTTTGCTTCCTCCAAGAACGGACCTACTTTACAAGAATTGTGTAAAGTATAAGATTGGGGGCAAGGGCCGACCCTTCCTATAGTGCAACAGTCGGTTGCCTCCTCCTCCCCCATTCTTTGAATAAAGTGGAGAAGCCCATATCATCTCCCTCTCCTTCTCATAAATGCAAAGAGAAGGTGATTTTTCGCTGAATTGCCTCATCCTCTCCCCTTTCCTAGGAAGAGTACTAGATGAATAGGCCCAATGGCTATCTGCTAAGTCTGATGATTCCTCCTTGGCATAGGTCCAAGCATAGGATTGTGGATCTTCCTAATGAATACCCCAGACCATGGTACTATTTATAGAGTAGAAAGAAAGGTTCCCGAAGGGAATTCGATTCGTGGCCTCCTACCGCTCCTACTCCCAAGGCAGTGGGCAGGAAGTGGCCCATTGCCAAGGCTCTTGAGTTGACTCCTCCCACTATCCCATAACCTATTCCTCCTGCTCCCATTTGGGAATTCATTCCTATGTTGAAAATGGCCATAGTGGACATTCCTATGGTTGAGTAGGAGCCTTCTGCTCCTTCATAGGCTCTAGCCTCCAGCTCCAAGAGCCGAAGAAATCACCTTGCACATGAACACAAACATTGGTGAAAGGACCTCTTAGTTGAGAAAGCCTCCTTACAAAGAAGGGAGGAAGAGATGACCACCCCTACTTCAGGCCCTCCTACAGTGTCATCCGCTTCCCTCCCTTCTACTTCTCTCTAGTCTAGTTATGTGATGTTTCTAGATTTTGCTGTGAGTGAAAATAAACCTAACCCCAAGGGGGTACATGTGTTCATCTCTCCTTCGGTGGATCCACCTTTGTTGATGTCCATTCTAGTTATCCAACCTTTTCTGAAACCCATGGATATGATTAATACCTCGATCATATCCATTGCAATCCTTTCCTCCTCTTCCTCTGCACCTCTAGCCTCGTCCGTGGGAGTTCATCTCCTCTGTCAGAAAAAGAGATTAAGAGCGATCCTTCTAGCAATGAAGGACATAAGAGGTACCCACCTTCTTCACAAGGTGGTCTTGTGTTGACTTGTTATGTCCTAGTGACATAACCAGTCCTGGCTTCCCTTGAGTTTTTCATTGCCCCTAAGTCACTCAATGAGCCTAGTAGTGAATCTTAGGCTCAACCTACCCCATCTACTAAAGCAAGACATGGCACTCCTATGGGGTGCATGTTTAAGTCTATGGATGAAGTTCCAACCTTGTCAGTGATCTTCCCAAAATTGATGACGTTAGCTCCACAAGAGCTCAGTGGAGAGGACCTCAAGGGACCCTCTTCCTTAGCCCTTGTTGCGGGAGGGCTAGACGCCCCTCCTCTTAACATACCTCCATTGTAGGCTCATCCTCCTTCCCCCTATGATGATCTAGAGTGGGAAGTGGATGACCCCTTGATTGATCAACGTTAGGAGGAGGTCTCTTCTTAATTATGTGTGTGTGTTTTATGATGTGTTCCCCCATTATTGTGCTATATGTTCCTACATGACCCTCATCACCCTTGTTGGTGCTTGGATACAAGCATAGTTTTTGTGTCGTAAAACTTCTTCTATTTGTATCATCATTCTTCCATGTTTGTGCTTAATTTTTGATAAATTGGGGATGATACAAAGTGTTGGGAGCATTTAGGCTTCACTTCCATGTTGACCCAATTTTTTATTTTTATTTTTTCCATGCATTATTCCTAATATGGTTGGGGATTGGTGATATTTTCCCTTACACTACAGTTACCTATTATTATGAGCTTGGACAGATTTGACCCTGCAAAACCAGATCCCCCCATGCCCTTTGTTTATATTTTTCTCTCTCTTGCTTTCTCTTTATCTTTCTCCTTTCTTTTCTTGAGTTATCCCTCCTATCTGTGACAATGCTTTTTCTTCAACATTTTGATTTTTAGAAAATGCATTCGTGGCCAATGGATCTTTTCTTCAAAATTTTGACAAAACTTTCTTCAAAATCGTATTCTCAATTTGAAACCCTAACAGAACATGTTTCCTTCACCATGTGGGTTTTTAAATAAAGGACTTAAGACTTCCCTTGAAGCGGGAATAACTTTACTCATCCCCTTGCGTGGGGGCATATTCTTCCTTTCAAATTCCTTGATGAAGTGAAAATCTTTCAAAAGGATTCCTTGATGAAGGATCGATTCAAGAGAGAGAACATCTTCTTCTGAACTACACATCCCTTGAGTGGACCTTCTCTTCATGGTGGGTTCCCAAGGGGCCCTTTCGAAAGTTTTCAAAACTATTGACGGTCTATGTGACTTTCCGATCACTCACCCACATGGCCGCTTCCTAACTTTGCAAAGTCCACTTTCTCAAGCTTCCTCCATGTGAGAGATCTTGGGGGATACCTCCCTATAGGACTAAGAGACTGTAGGGTGCTTACTTTGAGCTTCCTCCATGCGAGAGATCTTGGGGGTGGCTTGCCTACAGGACTGAGAGTTTGTGGGGCACTTTCTTGGGTTTCCTCCATGTGAGAGATCTTGGGGGTTACCTTCCCTATAGGACTAAGAGCCTATGTGGCACTTCCTTGGGTGTTCTTCATGCTTGAGTTTGTGGAGAGAACCTTCCCTATGGGACTAAGATCCTGTAGGGTGCTTCCTTGGGTACTCTTCATGCTTGAGTTCATGGAGAATACCTTCCCTACAAAACTGAGAGCCTATAGGATGCTTCCTTTGGGTCTCCTCCAAGATAGAGTTTTTGGGGGACACCTTCCTTATAGGACCGAGAACCTATAAGGCACCTTCTCTCTTCAACTTCATAGTTCCAAGTAGCTATGGATTCCTTTTCTTGTCCTGCACCTTCAAGTATGCTAGACTAAGCTCTACTTCCTTGATGGTTTAGGTATACATTTCTAACCTTACACTCTCCTTGATCTACATTATTGATCACTCATTAGTGTTTATGCTCGATAAAGTGTGGGAAAAATGCATAGGAGTAAATTTACACCCGATGTGTAAATTCCACTTTTTTCCTTCACAAATTTAGAAAACCAAGTTTGGAGGCTTAATTCCACCTAAGCCCATTGCTTGCATCCCACTTCACACCTATTTTGAGCATCAGTGGAGGCATTTCTGTCGGGGACGCCCGTGTGACACATAAACGTCCACATGGAACGCTTATGTCCCTAGCAGTTTCCTACCACTGAACCTAGAAAGGCATTACACTTCTCATTCAAAGTCAAGTTGTAATGCTCCCTTTAGCCGACTGACCAGAATATGGTTATTTCTTTCATTCCTTCTTCAAATTCACTCCTTGAACAACCATTCCAATCCTCTAAGCATTAAGCAATCCATTCTCACACTCTCTCAAGTTCTCAAGCAACATTCTAGCACCTCATTTCAACAAACACAACACTCCATCACTTTGGTAGAACAAGTTGGGAACAAAAAACTATTGCAGTAGTGGCTCTAGTACTCTCATTTTCTCCCCCAAGCAGCCTTGACCACTCTTGGTGGAGGTGGCAAGCTTCCCTTTCTTTCCTTCCATCACTTGGTTGAGTTAGCACTTTACTGTCTTGTAGTGATTTTGTGCTTTTTACCATATTAGTTTCTTTATTTTGTTTCCTTGGTTTTCTGTGGATGTGGAAACACCTAAACAGGGGTCTGACTGAGGCAAACCCCTATACAACCACCCAACATTTTCCTCTCTTTCTATGTGTAGGTGTATGTGCTTTTCAAAGTTAGTTGGAAAACAGGCTCTTCTACGAAATCATCTTCGTCGCCCTAGTTTTGGTATATTTACTTTATCACCTTCATTTATATTTCTCGTACTTCATAGTGTTATTTTTTTCTCTTAGAAGTTGCTAGCTAGGCTACTAGCTCATTTTCTGATAATTTCATATTGTGTTTTTGGTCCTCTAGTCATATGGACGCCAATGCACCTGAGAGGCACTAGTGCGTCACACTATCATCCCAGAACTGCACTATCATCCTCTGATAGAGAGCCATCTAAGATATAGTATCAAGATCGAAAACTAGGTCACCTAGCCCCATTTCAAATCTTGGGATTGAAGAGTGGTTGCAGGACTTTATAGTCCTCCTCATTCTCATCCCTATTTCATAAACATCTTGCTTAGTTGAGGTAAGGTAGGGAAGCCTTTTGCGTCTTGGCCTTCCATGACCTAGGGCCTTGCATGCAGAGGTCCCCTTACCTTACAATTGTGTTTCCTTGATTTTTGGTACTAGGAATAAAACTCCACCTAGGGCATCTTTCTCTCCCAAAGGTCTTGGGACCCTGATTTTAAAGGCATCTTAAAGAGGCCCCTTTTTTGGAGTCTATGCCTCGAGTTTAAGCCTCAGGACTAAGATTCCAGCTAGGGCATCTTAGTCCCCCTCAAGTTATTTCTAGGATTTAATTTCAAATCTTGGCAGGATTTAACCTCCTTTAATTAATGAATTCATATGTCATCTTGTTGTGGTGTAATTTTGGGATATTAAGCATGGATAAGTATAAATACAAGGTTCTTTCACTCATTTTTCATCCAAGCATTCAAGTATTCATCCTAATAGTATAATTGAGTTCACAAGAGCATTCAAGAGAAATTCATCAAGCATTTGGAGCCATCATCAAGATTCAAGCATCATGTCAAAGATATTCTTATAGCATGTGTGTTTTTGAGATAACATTTGTGATGTTGGGTTTTGATTCAAGCAAGCAATTCACGTCAAGATCCATCAAGCATTCATTTGATTCAAGATCTACATTTAAGCTAACCACTTCATACAAGTTTGCATATTTCATAACAAGGGTTTGGTGAGTTGTAACATAGCACTTTTCTCATTCATCATTTCCATCTTTTATTTTATTTCATCAAAAGGTTTAATTACCAACTAGAGGTTTGACCAAGGAAAACCCCCATTTACTAACAATCAACAAGTTTTTCCTCTCTTGTGTGTTTATGTTTGCAAATTTAGGTTGAAGATCATTTCAAGTGTAAAGTTGCAAAGTTGCATTGCAAAGTTGTCATCTTCACAGAAAGTCACCTATAGGCTAGATCTAGAGTTTTTAGGATCTGAGATCTAAGAAGAAGGAAGTGCAAATATTGAACCTCAAGATCACATTTTGAAGTTGCAGAAATTTAAATTGGGACTAAGTCGGTAGTAAGGGTGTCTTAGTCCTCCAAGTGGTATTTTGCAAAGATTCTTTGGGATTTTGTTTTGACATCCAAAGATTTTGCATTTGCCCCAAAAAATAGCTGTAGGACTAAGACAATGGTAAGCACATCTTAGTCCTCCCTAGCATATTTTGATAGAATTTTTACTTTTCTAGAATCCTTATCACATTTCCAGACTTCCCAAGTACACACATTCTAACTTGATGTTACTTAATTTTATCATTTTCACTCATTATTTGGATTGCATTACTAGGTTTTGTGAGTGGAATATCAAGTTGTATTTTCCAAGCCTTTGCTTGGTGATGAACCCTTGAAAGCCTAAGGAATCTTCCTAGGTATCCCTTATTCAGAATTGACTCACCTTTGTTTTGATAGTCAATCCAATTTGGTATCCTAGGTTTCCTTGAATGAACCATCCCTATAGAGAAAAAATCAAGGATTATGGATTCCTTTCTTGTATTGCGAGTACTCTCTTCACATCTACATAGCTTTTATGCCTATCATTTGCTTCAACTAGCCTTTGCTTGATAACATTCACTTGTTCTTCCATTTCAACTAACATTTCACCCCCAAGACTCACCCTATCTTTAAGTTTATCCCAACTTATCAGGGCTCGATACTTCTAGGGCCATATAATGTTTTGAAAGGAGCCATATTTATTGTTGAATGGTAAGGAAAGTAGTCTTCCCACTTGTATTTCTGATCCATAGAATAAATTCTTATTAGGTTCTCAAGTACTTACACCCTTTTTGTTTTTCCATCCATTTCTGGATCATATGCTGAACGTGTATTTAGTTGAGTCCCCAGTGTAGAGAAAAAGGTTTTTGAAAACCTTGAGGTGACTTGTTATTCCCTATTTGAGATAATCTTCTTTGGAATCCCATGTAGTATGAATACCTCATGCACTAATTTTTGAGCTATGACATGATCTCCATCAGTTAAATTCCTTTGTATGAAATGTACTACCTTAGTAAGTTTATCAACAACTACTAAAATGGAATTGTGCTTATTCCTTGAGATGGGAAATCATTGCACAAAGTCCATACTAATGACTTGCCACTTACTCTCTGAAATATCACGTGGATATAAGAAACCTGTAGGATGATGATGTTCTGATTTCACTCTTTGACACTTCAAGAATTTAGCCATAAACCTAGAAACGTCTCCTTTCATCCCTTTCCAAAAGTATACTGGCTTCACATCTACCAAAATTTTGGTCACACCATGATGTATTGAGTATGGTTCTTCGTCAACTTCTTTCCATACAAGATTTCCCAATCCTTCAAAGTTAGGCATATACATCCTTCCCTTGTACCTAAGTAATCCATTAGGTTCAAAATGATATCCATCATATCTTTCATCTTATAAATTATTTGTGAGATCTTGCTTAACTTGTAAATAGTACTCATCCTCCTTACATTTCTGTAATACTTTATTTTTAAAGTCGCTTTGGATTGACACTATCAAGGCAATATATCTTCTATGACTTAAAGCATCAACTACTCAATTTTCCTTTCCTTAGATATAACTGATATTGAAGTCATAATTAACTATCAACTCTAAATCATGTGATTTATAAATTTTTTATGAGGTTTCATATTCCTTGTTTAATAAGCAATTACTTTCCCTTATTTCATTAAAACACCACCTAAACCTTTTTTTGATGCATCTGTGATAATAGTGAAGTCACCATCAGGATCTGGTACTTTGAAAATTGGTGCAGTAGTTGACTTCTCTTTAAGTAGATCAAATGCTACTTGGCATTTTTCTATCCACTCAAATTTCTTCCCTTTCCTCTGCAAAGAAGCAATTGGAAAGTATTTTCTAGAGAAATTTACAACAAACTTCCTATAATACCTTGCTAGACCCATAAAACTTCTTACTTCAAAAACATTTTTAGGTACCGATAATTCTAGTGTTGCTTTGATTTTGACTAGATCAACAAAGATACTTTAGCTGATATCATATGTCCTAATTACTGCACTTTCCTCTAGTAGAGAGTTCATTCAGAGAATTTCCCATACAACTTATGTTCTCTTAGCCATTGTAGAACTATCTCCAAATGCTTTCAATGATCCTCTTCATTCTTTGAATAGATTAGGATATCATCAAGAAAAACTAAGAAAAACTTATCTAGGCAATCCCTAAATGCATTGTTCATTAGATTCATAAAATTTATTTGATGCATTAGTTGGTCCAAAGGAAGGACTGAAAACTTATAATTCTCATACTTTATTCTTAAAAAATCTTAAATATTTCTTCATCCTTGATCCCCAATTGATGGTATCTAGATCATAGATCAGTCTTGGAAAATACCATAAATCCTCTCATTTGATCAAAAGGGTCATCAATGACTGGTAATGGATAAGTTTGTTCTTTACTGTAGCTTTTTTAAGCATCCAATAATCTATGCACAACTACAATGTACCATCCTTCACAAAAATTATTGGTGCTCCCTAAGGTGATACACTTTGTCTTATCAATCCCTTGGATAACAATTCATCCAATCATGCCTTAAGCTCCATTAACTTAGTTGTTGTCATTCAGTAAGGCAACTTAGACACTGGTTTTAATCCTTTTACTATCTCAATGGAGAAATGAAAAGTCTTTTTTTGTGGTAATCTAGGTAATTCTTCTAGAAACACATCCAAAAACCTTCAAAGGATTGGATATATTTCCATATCTGTCTCTCCAGTTTCCATCATTTCTCATTCTTCCATCTCTTGGTATTCTTCTAATCCATGGTTGAACATACCATGTTCTGAATCTATTTCCTTATATTCTTCAAGCTTTTCCATTTTTACTAAAAATAGCGTACATCCTTTCTTCTTATCCCTAAGCAGTTGCATTACAAAAATTTGGCGTATCTTGACTTACCTAGGTATCCCTTGTAACATTACTTGGTTACCTAAATCATCCAAATATTCTATAGTTTTGGCATGATAATCTACCTTGGCCTTATGCTTCCAAATCCAATTCATTCCTAGGATAACTTAATAAGATCCTAAGGGTGCTACATATATAGGTTTATTGATCCATAGAAAAACAAGGTAGCTCTATCCTAGCTTTGAACAAACATTATCCACCATTGCTCTTGTTTGGTTTGCATATTCTATAACCCATGACTTTTGCATGTAACCAAATTTCCTAGATATTTGCTTTGCTATTCTAGATGAAACAAAATTTTTAGTAGCTCTAGTATCTATAAGTATGAAAATGGGTAAGTCAAACAAAATACATGGAGTCTCCACTGGAGTCACTTGATACTCTGCTTGATGATCATCCAAAGTAACATGAATCTTCTATTGGAATGCCACTTGCTGAGAAGAAAGTGGGTTTCCATAAGGTCATGACCCAGAAGGAATATTGGGAAAACTTGATGCATAATGGTCTCCACATGTGAAACATACTGTAGTTGGTCCTTTCTTCCTTGAAGGTTCACTAGGTTTACTAGCATCACTTCTTGCATTTTTCACATTACCACTACTAGAATTGTTCCTTCTACACTCCTTCCTTGATTCTTTCCCATTATTTCGGGGTCCCTTATCCACTTGCTTCTGAAATTCTTGCACCACTTAAAACCTCCTTGGTGTTGGTTTAACTTGAGTTCCCATAAAATTCTTACAACTCCTATTCTCTTGGTCGATGGAGATAGCTTTGAGCTTTTTCTTTGCTTAAAAGCTTTCTCATACACTTGATCCATAGTGGTTGGGCCATGTACATCTACTTCACCCCAATCTAATTATTAAGTCCCATGATGAATTTCCTTATACAAAATATTTCATATTTTTGATACATTGGAACATAACGTAACAATTGGGTAAACTTTTCCTAGTACTCATTAATTAACATTTCTCCCTATTTCATATTTTTGAAATATGTAAGTTTCTAGTCAAAATAGAGTTGAGGTAACCAATATTTCAACAAATTCATTCCAAGTAAGTTTTGGAGAACTAAGATCAAGTCCTATTTTATTTTTCATCCACTAGTTAGAGGCTTCTCTTGCTAACTGGTAAGCTCCCCATACTACCATTATAACCTCAGAATAATTTCAAATCTCAAAATATTTCTCCATTTGGACCAACCATGCCTTAGCTTCATCCCCATTGGCACTACCTTCAAACTTAGGTGGGGTTATTTTCTTCATATCCCTAGAAAGTTTAGTGGCCATGTGCTTCTTATTAGTTCTTTCTGAAGGAGATGGTGATTTCTCTTTCTCATGTTCATGAGTTTGATCATGGTCATGAGAGTTTTCTCCCAAATCCTCATTATTTGGGATTTCCTAATCTACACTATCCTTTACCCTTACTTCCTGCTCAATATTTCCCAACCTTGCCAAGATTTGATCCAATCTAGTTTCAACACCCACCAGACCTTGTCCGAATTCATGCATTCCTCCAAGATTGGTCCTAGTTCTCACCATATTTGCAATAAAGGATTATACCTAAAGGTTCATCATATTATATTCAATCACATTCTATCTATCTTATGGACAACATTTAAATGAGCATTCAATTTACACATAAAAAAATTCACATAAGATTCAGCAAAAAGATTTGATAAACTCATGATTTTATTCAATTTTGAGGATCTCAAAATCCTTTCAATTACATACAGTGAATATTCAAATATTCAAGTGGAGAGTATCCCTCAGATTCACTCTTCAACACATAAATTAATGGAGTAAACCCTACATATTCTTCTTCATCTCTGATTTGTTCATATCTATCCTAGAATGGATAATAACCTTTAGATTTATCATTCGATACATAGTTTCAAGGTACATAACCCTTAGATTCATTACTTGAGGAAATTACAATTAATTCAACCATTGGAAAAACTCTAGGGTCTCTAAAGATAAATGTTGGACTATCACTCCCTTCTAAGGACATATTCCTAGAAAGTGGCAAGGAATCAGACATTGTTGGTGAAACTAGAGGTAGATAGTTGTATTTAGCCTCCATCTTCATCTTTCTCTTTACATCACTATCGAGAAAGAGTGTGACTAAAGGTTTCAATATCAATTAACCAAAAAACATTATTGAAGTTGATACCCTCTATTGTATGAACTATGACCTCTTTTTCCTTCCTGGCTTTGATACCGCATGTAACATGCCAACTGTTCTTGCTATAAAATTTCCTAAGTTTTCACTTTCATGTAAATAAACTATGTTCCGAAACCATTGCAATAAAAATTTTCTTTCTTTAATAGAGAACAAATGAACATAGATGTCATAACAATAGTCAATTTTGATTTTATTTCCAATATAATAATCATCATGATACAATATTCCAAGATTGTAGATAATTACATACATAGCTCAACTGAGCTTCAAAGAAATAGTTTAGATGGTGCAAGAATCTTCTACAAAAAAATATCACTAGTTGTGGAGGAGAACCATCACTCAAGCACTTTTCTACCAACCATAGACTCATAAGCAGTCCCCCACACATTTATCAATGGATAGATGGCCCTACCCTTAGACAAAGAGATTGGTGAAGAAACCTCGTAACATTAACCTTATTGAGCCTAGTGATGTGTCCTACAAAACTATAACTTGTGGACCATACAATCCCAATCTAGCATGCATACATGGAACACGGTGAATTGATAGTGGAGCCAAAGGCAAACACACTACTTTTTCCAAAGTATTCTCACTCAATACTTCAAGTGAAAATCATCCTATTCACATTCACTACCCTAGCTTGTTCTACTTTAGACCATTATACATAGTTAAACCTTCAATAGGTAATCCTAACCTCTACTTTGACCTATTACCTTTTCTAAAACTAGATAGCATCTCTACCAAATAAACATAAGAAAAAGTATAATTTACCCTCCCTTCAATGGATAACTTAACTCTAAGATTTAACTCATAAGCTACCCAAGTCCATATAACCATATCTTAACTAGTTATTACAAATTCATCATTCCTAGTATATCATACTAATGATGTCTACAAACTCTCATTAATAGGGAGTAAATACAAGAACTTATATGGAAAACACATCAATCAAAATATTTCCTCTTTTATAAGCAATCTTTCATCTTTTATAAGAAAACATAATTTTCTCTACTATAAGAAAACTAATGCAATTCAACAATAAGCAATAAAGAAAGAAATATTTCATCTTTGAAGATAAAATAGAATGAGATAGTACTTCGTGCTTGTTAAACACTTAATCCAATTGATGATATAGTTTCTTATCTTGTCCTCCTCTTGCTAATAACTTATAACTCAACCTTCCTTCACTTAACCTCACTAACACACTCACTAAATACTTTCAACAAAAATAATAATCAGTCAATTGAAAACTACAATAGAACAACAATGTACTATTGCATATGAAAAATTTTACATGATATGAATCAGCCCTTTGCATTTATATCAGCATTTTGACTTGGTACGCTAGGTATACATTGCACTATTTCTCAACTTATCAACTTTTAAAATATTCTAAAGTCTCACACAATTCATTTAAATTTATTTTAGAAATGATATATATTCCTTTACACATGTTTGAGTGCTATAATATTGTGTGCCATATTCTCCTTTCATTGACTAATACATAAACTTGAATATATTGACCTTTATACTTGTTGGTTGTTTTCAACGAACCAATCAGATCTTGCCAGATACCTATGAGTTTTCTAGACTCAATTCTCAAACACCTACAAGATAAGTGACCAACAAATGAGATATGGCACCAATTGCTTTATCTCCTACACTTTGGGCTTTGCAAAACCTGGGAGAGTGGTCCCACAATGTAAATCATATAACTCTTCTAAAAAATTGACGTACACATTGCATAGATAAGCAAATATATTCTCATGAAAGGTTAGGGAGATGAATCCTTCAAGAAATTGAAATTTCCTTGAAATTGTTAAAAATTTATAACCGAGAATACAAACAACACCAACCACAACAAATAAAAGATTGATTGTAAAGTTATTTAAAATATTGTTCTCAAGTTGGGTGGTTCGAATATCAAAAGATTCTTATAATAACTGTGATCAGTGCCATTATCTATGGGATGGGAGTTAACGTAAATTGAGATGAAAGGTACATTTAATCCTAAACAAAAATAATCTTGGTGAAATTACTTTGCAATTCACCCATCTATAATCAAAGCCTAAGACTACTTATCAAATCCAATTGTTCTGCACATGAATTTATGATTAGATCTAAGCATTTTAACTAATTCTTTGACTAGAGCTAAAATTAAAGCATACACCAAAGTTAAGAATGATGAAAATTAATGAAATGATCTTTGATCAACATTTTCATTAATAACTCCAGTACAAATTAAAATTGGGGAGACTACAGAGTCATAAAATTTACAAGTATCATTTTGGTATGTTTAGAAACCATACATTTGATGAAACTTACTATCTAGACTCAAAGCATTAGATAGAATCCTAACATATTTTCTCTATGTTCTACAATTACACCATTCGACTCCAAAATTCAACAAAAGACCTGTACTAATGGCCTTGAATTCCCTTTTATGGAAACAAGGGATCAAAACAAGCTTTGGGACAATAGTACACATGTCACATTCTAATTGGACCACTACAAGACAATATTCCCTTTATAGTTATATATACATTTTCAATCGGAGGGAATACATACAAGACAAACTATTTTCATTTGCTTGTGAGGAAGCAAACCAGCCTTCCAAAAGGCACATTTTGAAAAGAATATCCTTCAAGTTGTTGTAGCACATCCATCCTACTTAGCAAGATGACAAAATTTCCAAAGACAGGAAAAGTAGAAAAAATTTCTAATCAGCATCCACATCAGTAATCCATATTTACCAGTAGCACTTTAACAAGGAAACACATACTTTACACATTGTAACCTCCAAGGCCAAACCTGTACAATACTTGACCGATTATATGTGTTCAATTCTGAATTCACTAATCTAATTACGTTAGAAATATCCTTCTCCATTTTCCGTACTCATCTTCAGATGGCCAATTGAATTCAATAATTTCATCCATTTTTTTTGGTAAGGAGAATACTTTGTCATCACTGAATTAGCTTATCAAATTATTGAAGGAAACTAATGATAAAATATAACTTATCCAAAGTATCTTTCAATATGTCAGTATTAACATCCTGGAAAATTAATTTTGTCTAAGTAACAATTGTAGCATCCACCTAGTTCTTCCACATTTGCAAAGGCCTCACTTCATCATGGGCTTGCAAGATGTTAGGTAATAGTGTCAAATTTTCCTAATTGTACTTGATCCTTAACTCTTTTATCTTCTGCACCAATGGGGCAACATGCCCATGGGATGGTTGTTCCTTAACATCACTAACAAACTTGTAAGTAGAGATCACCATTGGAAGTTTGTCTTCTTGTTGCTTTGCCCTAGGTGCCATCAACCTTAAATCACTGACTCTAGGAATTCACCTGTCTAAGCCTGGGGTACCCAATTATCCATCTCTCTGAGACATCTCCATCACTTTCAACATCAAAGAGTAATTAGCATGGAAAATATTCAACTCACTTTGAATTTACCTATTGAGGTACCTCAAGATAGTTTGAACAATTTTTGAATTATTCTTATTCATCATGACCTACATTTCCTCAAGAAATTTCTTATATTCCTCAACTTGCAGAAGCAATTGTTCTTTTGTGGGTTCATCTAATAGAGTTTCCTCTAATGTACTCGACTTCTCAACTACAATAGGCTACTGACCCATGTTGTAAGGCACAATTGACAAGAATTGTTCAAGTGGATGAGATTGAGGTTGAGTTATAGGAGAAATGGGAGCAGTATGGCTTGAACTAGCCTACCCTTGAGAATTCAATGTCTCCATTTGTTGTTTTCAAAACTCTCACTCAGTTTCAAGCTCAACCACTCTCTATTGACTCTTGTTATATTCATCAAGAATATCATGATATTTTCTTCTGAATGTATCCCTGTCACTAGTGAGGTGCTCAACTATTGCTTTTGTAAATCTAACAACATTTATTATCATATCAACAACTTCTAATGTTGGGGTATTTGCAAGTCATTTTATAATCAGGTTGCCACTAAAGTCTAACACCTCTACAACTTTGGGTTTCCTTGAACCGAGAGACATTGACCAAATTACCAAAGCATCCCATTCATGGTTGAATGTAGATCCCTGAAGTGCCAACCTAGCTTCTTCTTCAGCCTCAAAGATTTGTTTATTAGCTCTCCTTATTGTATCATTACCACTACATCAAGAATATCCCATTCAAGCAATAATAATACACCATTCTTTCATACAAGTTCTCTTCCTTGCTCTGATCTAATATCCTTAAACTATTTTCTAATCTCTTGCCTCACATTGGCTTGAACAACTTTTTCAGGCAACTCAGGATGTATAATTTTTTCAACAACAACCCTCTCTGTATACTCTCAAACCTTTGCTCTCCATATAAAATCCCTAAAAGATGGTGTTTCAATAAATGAGTCATCTTCAATAAACTCTTTACAAGATTCTTTCCTCATATCATTGATATTGCTTACACCACTTAGTTCAAGTTTTCAAAATCTTAGGATACTTGTCCCAGAGCTTGATGCAACTTCTCTTAGAGGAGAAGGCATCCTTTCTTGCATATCTTTAGAGGTTATTACAATATCATCTACATCACTATCATGGTAATCAACTACCACGCTCATTTCAATCCTTTGTTTCTTAATTGGTGGATGCTCTAAGGAAGGAGGACTTCTTTGAGGGGAGTCAACATCAATTATAATAGGAGCAGATCGCTTAGGAGGAAATGAAGCTAGTCTAGTTGGAGAAGCTAGCCTTGAATCCTTTGATAGAGCAGGGGTTGGTTATGCCCGACCCTTCTTAATTATCTCCTTCTTTCTAGTATACACCCTAAAAATTTTAGGTGGTTGGTAAGGAGGCCTTTCCTCCAATGGCACAAATGGTCCTTTTTTAGTTTCCAAGGATTTTCCATTATCTTTGACAATCTCTTCTCTCAACACACCAATGACACTTTCAAAATTTTCCAATACATACTTTACCTTGTCCCATTCTCATTCAATGTTGGGCAGAGGATCATAAGTCAGATTTGAATTTTGAATATTAGTTACCATGTTGTCATAAGCAAGGTACATTACTTTTCTTTCATCCTGCAACTAGATATCAAGAATGTTTCTGATAAAATCCTTAGGGTAGTAGAAGTTGTGAACAAACACCCCCAATGACCTCTTTGATTTTACTTCATGGATGAATCTTTCTAGGTCATGGTTTCTAGGGTGAGATGAAGCCAATTTATAGGGATTGAGGACTTCCATCAAAGGATTCCATTTTCCTTTAATCAACATAAAATATGAAAATACAGTGTACTCAGTGAAGAACGAACCCTTCTTATTTTTTGGAAAATGGCACTCCTGGTTTCTGGCCAACTATCTCATGATTTATATTAATCCCATCCTAAGGGGTACATCTCTTGGCAGCACAAAAGGATAGGCAAAATTCCCATATACCCTTAA
Organism: Sequoia sempervirens; assembly: GCA_007258455.2. Lineage (NCBI taxonomy): Eukaryota > Viridiplantae > Streptophyta > Pinopsida > Cupressales > Cupressaceae > Sequoia > Sequoia sempervirens. The sequence continues at coordinate 66,077 of VDFB02276939.1, forward strand.
TATAGTTCTATCTAGGTATGCAATGATATCTCCCCAATTATGGGTTATATTTAGTTCAGGCCTCCTCTCGATAGGTCTTAGAAAGTCGAGAGTCTCCTTTGGTATCCTTGTTAGCTCAAGAACCAACATTCTCCTAAGCTTAGATGCAAATAAATTATGATAGGCCACATAATCATACTTTTGGTCATCCATATCTAGAATTTGGGTCAAAAATTGGATAGGTAACTCAACATGACCCTCTGCCTCCTTTAAGGACATATCTTCACCCAAATAGTTTTGCTTATACAAAATCATATACATTAAAAGAGAATACCACAAAAATTTTACCCAATTTTTTCCTTCACCAGGTGCTTATGCATTTTCTCTACTAGGTAAGTGGAATAATCATAAACCACATTAAAATTTGCATACTGAATATGGCCAACCATGTATAGATATTCAACAGGTATTGTCTTCGGTGCATCAAAGCCAATAATCTAATATTAAGAGAAAATAGTTCTCTTAAAGTAATGGGTAAAATAATTTAGAGGGAAAGGTTATTTCTCATCTTTTCCAATTGTAATTTGCTTCCTATTCTTTCTAGTTCCAGTAGAAGTAAAGTGCATAGGCAACAATTTAGTTTAGAACACAACTTTGATGTTATCATATTCCTTTTTGAAAGTCTATAGGTCAATGGGAATCATATCCTAGCTCCATTCATGTAGTTTGAAAATATTTACAATCTCTTCCCTAGTAATCCTGACAACTTCAGTAGCATTACAAGCCCTGACAATTCTAGACACATGATTATATCTGGCTGCAATATCTTTGAGAAAATCCACATCCACATATACATTTGGGACCACCAACTTTCCCATGTCATATCTCTAGGTATGGAAAATGAGATATTCACAATTCCTATTCCCAAACCAACTTCTAAACATTTTCCAACCAATATAAGGTAGTTTGGCATTTCTGACCAAATCTTGCATGTCCTGTAACCCTTCATAAACTCTAGGACCATTGTACATCCTTAATCCATTTCTCTTCTTATTAGTTGAGGGTTTCAACTGGTCAACAATATCATTAGAGAGCCCTAGCTGGGGATTTAGATTAAGGATTTTGTGCTTTGGAGGCCATGGATATTCAAGTAGACTTGCAATGGAGTAGGGTTCTAATAGAAAAGAACTCAAAAAACTTATTCCCTTACAAAGCAGCTTAGGGTATGAACACAAGACATGAACTTGGACAAACTCAACTAAGGGGAACAATCTTATACACAAATTTTAATGCAACAAAGAAATTAAAGCATGCAGGTTAAAACAATTGGAAGAAAAAAATCTCAATTCAGCCCTAACTCATGATATTTCAAATAAAACATAGAGTTTATTTTTAATTATAATCAGGTATTTTGCATTTTCAAGAACCCTAACTTGTGTAGACTCCAACTACAACACTTTGATCAACTTTCAAGTTTCTCTACTCCAATTCATAACCTTCAATAATGTGAGGAAATAATTTTTTGCCTATTTCATGACCCAATTTCAATAGTTGCTTGTATCCTTTCAACCATTACTGGTCGCTCACATGAAGAAAAATGGCTCAAATGCCTATGTGCTCAATTTTAAATAGTAGCCATTGATTTCATCTTGAGATGGCACCATGATTGTCTGAGATTGAGTCAACATAATTTGAATTTACTTCATGATACTTTTCCAACTCGTTAGCTAATAGGAGAGTGCTGATTGGAAAGCCCATCATCTCTTTTCATGGGCTTTATTTCCTTTTCCATCTAACCAAATAGTATACATGTCATCCTTTCATAGACCTCACACATCTCTTGAAGAGCTTTATATTAATGCTGCGAGGTGTGCGATAGATGGTTAAGATTTGTCCTTGCTATTGCTCATGAATTATCAATCTTGGAAGTACTAGACATCGAACATAATGTAAATAGGGTGGACCCCAACACAATGAGGACATGTGTCACACAATTGCGGACCATGCATGTCTTCTGGTAGACACTCTTTAAGTCCCACATAGTGTTTGATAGACAATTAGGATCTTGTCTTGAGATTAGATGGATGGTATTTACTGCACATGCCGACAAGGTTAGTTCCTAAAATGGGGCCAACACTAGGTCGACAGGTTTTAACCCTCAAGGTGGACACTTTATAAAAGTGACTTTATAATATTTTCAGCCCAACTTAGACATTACTTAAGACGTTGAAAAAACTAGGTGACTGACACACCTAAGTGAAAGGGGCTGGTAAAAAGATGTTTGCGATGGCCTAAGATATAACTTGAATAATCAGAAACAGGATTTAGTAAGTCAACCCAAAATTAAAACGTCGAAGGCCTAAAACATGAAGAACATGAAAGCAAGGATGAAGAGCTAAAACCCTAGACCTTACCAATATCTACATACATGTGGCATGCCATTTCCAAGCAAAAAAATGAGCTCAAAATTTCAAAAAATTTAGGAGCTCCATCAGTGGCTCATGCTCGAGGATGCCTACCCCTAGTAGGTATGGTGAGAAATAGATCTTCTGGTTAAGCAGACCAACACAGAGGAATTAACAAAAAATGAGGAGCTTTCTCAGACAAGGAAAGCAGACGCACTAGAAAATAAAAAAGCCAGACCTATGTACAATATTCACAAAAATATACAATGCACATGGAAATATATCCTATTTCAGGAGAAATAGGGTTTTAGGAATTGTCCATGTACTGGTAGTTCCAAAAATTCACTCATTAGTGATTGGAAAAAGTAGGAATCTTCCCCATGAGTGTCCGCAATTAGATAAGGCCCAAGCCATAGGGGATCAAACTTCCCATGCTTTCCTTTGTCCTCCAATCTCACATTCCACATCAAAACCATACACCCTACTTCAAACTTCCTTTGAATGGCCCTTTTTTCATATAGGTTTTTGACTTGGAGTTGCGGCCTCTAATTACTTTTATGAGCTTCTCATCTCATCTCAGCAAACTCAATTATCTCATCCATCTGGTGCTCAATCTCATCACATATATCCTCGTCATATTCCTAAAAAACTTATACATTCTCATCATATTATTGTGTGGTATCCTTGCTTCCACCCCATACACCAAATTGAAAGGGGATTTCCCAATAACATTCTTTACTTTGGTCTTGTCAACCCATAATGCCAGTTGTAATTTTGAGTCCTAGGCCTTCTTTTTCTTCTACAACACCCTCTTAATAATCTTCATAAGGCTTTTGTTGCTTGTGTTAGCTTTCCCATTCCCTTGGGGATGGTATGGGGATGAATAGGATACATTTATGTCATGTTGGTTACAAAAATCAATAAATTCCTTGGACCTAAAGCACATAGAATTATAAAAAAAATTCTTTGAGGGACACCAAACCTACTCAGAATATTATTCATCAAGAAGTCAATGCCAACTCTACTAGTTTCTCTTTTGGTAGGAATAGCTTCAACCCACTTTGTGAAATAATTGGTTGCAACCAAAATCCAGGCATGTCCTCTACTAGGCTTCATCGACATTTCTCGAATAAAGTCAATACCCCACTATTGGAAGGGAGCTGGTATTGAGACTCACCTAAGTGGTAAGTTTCCTAAAACTTTAGTTTGTTAGTAAACCTCTGACAGGCATCACATTTCTTTACAAATCTGTGTGCATCTTTGAACACTGTTGGCCACAAAAAACCTACTCTCAATATCTTATATGTCGTAGTCTTGGCCAATTAGTGACCTTCGCACACCCTTTTATGCATTTCAATTAGCAAGTCTTCTGCTTGGTCACCATCCACACATCTCAGAAGCACACCCGTAGGGTTTCTCCACTAGAGTTCACCATCAATAATAACATACCTAATTGCTTGCAGTTTTAAAGTTCTCTTTTCATTGTTAGGCAGGCCTTCAGGGAATTACATGGTCTGTAGGTACTCTACAATCATTTGGTACCATCCACAAGTTTTCATATCACATATGGGGGCAACATTCTCATGTTCAACTTGATTGATTTGATTTTCCTCCAAATTGGTCTTAGCCATCAACTTGGCCAGACATTGAACCCTCACCAATTTCATGATTTGAAGGTCGATGTTGAACTCTTGGATCTTATTAATCCACCTACACCTCCACCCTGTAGTCTCCTGTTGAGTGAAAATATCCTTAACTATTGAAATTGGAACATAAGCTACAATAGTCGCCCCAATCAAGTAGGGTCTAAAATTCTTTACAGCCTTTACCAAGGCAGAAGCTTGCTTCTTCATGGAATCTTACTTGAGATCAACAACTTGCAATGAATTGCTAAAGAAAGAAATTGGCTGCTCAAAGCCCTCATCATTCTTTTGTAGCAACACCCTTGCCACTGTGTGAAATAAAGTAAAAGAGAAAAGTTGAAATAGTTTGGTGTAATCAGAAGATTTAAGGACAAGACCATCTTTGACTGCATCTTTTATGTCTTGGAAAGCCTTAGTAGGTTCTTTTGTCCAAGATACCTTCTCTCCTTTCTTCAACTTTTTAGATATGGGCCAGACAATTTCAACAAAATTGGTAGCAAACCCTCTTACAAAGTTAATTTATTTGAAAAAGGATTGAATTCATTTCAAATTTCTAGGTTGTGTAATTTTATCTATAGCGCTAATCATTCAGGATCAATTTTGACCCCATCTTTTGAAACAATATGCCCCAACAACTTACCTTCTTTTACTCCAAAAGCACACTTCTTGGGATTCAAATCCCCAAATCCAAAGCTCTCATATTTTTTTTCTCTAAATGGGAACAATGATCTTCCCCCTTCTTGATGTGAGAAGTCAATTCATCTTGATATATAGGTAGGAAGAAATAAATAAAATATAAAAAGGCCAATTCCATGGCTCTTTGGAATGTTGTACCAACATTAATTAGGCTGAATGGTATCCTTACATATACATAGGTCCCCCATGGTGTAGTAAAGGAAGTTTTATATTGTTTGGATTCTCTCACCATGACTTGATTATTACCTTAGAATCCATCCATCATTGAGAGTAGCTCACACCCTATGACCTTCTACAACATAGCTTCCATGTTAGGTAGAGGATAGTTGTCTTTTCGAGATGCCACATTGAGATTTATGAAATCTTTGCATCGCCTGATATCACCATTTTTCTTTCTGAAAGGAGCCAAATTTTAAACCCATGATGAATGCTTAATGGGTTTGATGATACAAGCATCTCTCAACTTAGTAAGTTCCTCTTCTATCTTTGGTTACAAGGTAGGATTTATTGGCCTCTATTTTTTCCTAAAAGGCTTTGCATTAGGTTTCAGAGGGATTTCATGTTGAAACAAGTCCTCTCTATATGCCTTTAGGTCATCATATGCCCATGTGAATACATGTTTGTACTTCCTCAATAAAGCAATTAGCATATTCTTGACATGGGGTTTCATCTTTTTATCTATATACACCTTTTCAGGAGCATTTTCTGTTCCTAGATTTATCTCCTCTAGTTCTTCTTTATGTGTAGATGTTTGCTTGGAATTTGATTTATCTGGGCCATCCAAGAACCTTTCTAGAGAAACTAGTCCCTTGGGAATCTTTTTTGTTTTCAATTGAATTATCTCATTTCCAAATAATGTCTCTTTTCCATCAAATATCACAACATATGAGCTAATGTCAATCTTTTGACTTTCATACTCGTTAATGCAATGCAAGAACTTCAAAATTTCATTGTTGTCATCAAACACTCACCAATTGCAAATGTTGTTAGGTACTGCAAACTGAGTCTAAACTTCTATTTGTGAGACACCATTAAAGGTGACATCATCCAACTTGACAACAATATTAGCCAATAAATATGCTTTGACATTTTATCCTCTCTCTATCCAATCTATACCAAAGGCATCAAAGGCTTCAATAGTATCCCAAACCTCATTGCTATATTGTCTCAACCTCTTGTCCTTAGTGACAAATCTAGTCCTAACTTGTGAAACTACCAACTCAGAATCTCCCAGCACTTTTAATAATTTTATTCCATGTTTAGAAGCTAACTTCAAACCAAGTAATAAAGCCTCATACTCAACAACATTATTTGTACAAGAAAATTGTAATAAGTAAGAGTACTTAAAATTTTTACCTTGGGGAGAAATAAGAATAACCCCTACACCTGAGCCTTCCTTTGAATAGGATCCATCAAAATATATAGTCCATAGAATATCTTCCTGTGGTGTTTCCAAGACCTCCTTAACAATTGGTGCAGGCTTAGTTTCTTCTTTTTCCTGCTTCAACTCTTCCACTCGAAAGGTGTCTATATAAGTGTCTACAAAGTTGATTATTGTTGGCTCCTCAAGCTCCCCAGTATGCTCAATCATGTGGTGGATCCTTGGTTCTCTTGCAATCTTAACAACTTTTTGGTCTATTGAAAAGGTTGCAGATGATAGATCACATTAAAGACTCCCTCCCATGGAAGCACTCCAGTTCCTTGACAATAGCATCCCATAGGTTAATGGGATGTCCACCACTGTGATACTCATAAATAACTCCTCTGGGAGAGATTCTAACCTATATGGGACCTTATTAATTACCCTTATAACAAGGACTTCTGTTGAGTCCATGGTGTAACACTTTCCATAGGTGTTGTCAACTTTTAAGCCCATCTCTTCCATGATTTTCATTGGAATTATATTATTGGAGGCTCCTAAGTCTATCATAAAATTTTAGAGAAATTTACCATCAATGATCAAGCTCAAATAAAAGGGGTTAACTTGGTTTGGATTGGCGGTAATGGTGGTCCCCAGGTATACTTCTATATTATCATTGATTATAGCTTTAACTTCAACATTCTTTTCTTGGCTTGTGCTTGCTTCAAATTGATCAGGTGTTACTTTGTCCTTCCCACTAGTATCAATGTTTTTAATGAAAGAAATAGTCTTGTGCTTATGCTCATCTATCCTCATCATTTCTAGGAATGGGACAGTAACTGTGACTTGAGATAGTACTTGGAACATATCTACTGGAGAATAATTTGGCAATTTAGGGAGTACAAATTTTGTAGGAATTATTTTCTCACGTTGGCCTTCGACTTTTTTAGCACTAGGCTTCACATCTTTGGCCTTCTCAACTTTATGAGCAACTTCACCATCAATTTTCACTTTTGTACCCTTCTTGGCCCAAATTCTCATCTCTTTGGATTCCTTGGGCTTTGTCTCTTGCTTCTTGTTTTTTGTAGTTGTTCCTTTGTTTGCTACACTTTTCTCTTTAACAAACATGCTGCCAGGGCTTCCTTGATTACCACTTATGGTTCAATTCCTCAAGACAATGTCATTTCTTGCCTTGGCAGCTAGTGCAATTGTGTACCTCTCAATTTCCTCATTTGTAGGCTTCCTCAAAGAAAAAATGTTGGCAAATCTTCAGCAACATTAGTGGAATGTTTTTGTAAAGGGTCTGGTGTACCCTGGGTATTCTTTTGATTGTAATTTACTAGCTTCCCATTATGCTAGTTTGTATGATAAAGATAATCCTGCAATCTGGGAGGCCTTTCATTCCTTTGAAATTGTAGCTTATCATTCTTGGCTACCTTTTGCACCAGAATAAGAATCTGATCAATTTTTTCATCAGGGACTGTAGCTTTAATTTCCTTCTCATTTTGAGATTTGGGGTTCTTTGAAGACTTAGGGTCATCCCTTCTTCCAACTTTACCAAATGCCCATCTACTATTTTCAATATTTACCACCATCTTGTAGGCTTCCCTCAAGGACTATAGATTCTTGTCCCTGGGCAAATAACACATCTTCGAGTCATATGCATGACACTACACAACTAAAAATGCTCTTTCATTGGGCCTCAAGAATGCATGAACTTTATACATTTCCTTTTAGAACCTTACATTGAACTTAGTAGCCATCTCATTATACCATTTTGTGTGATTATTAAAGTCATTCAACCTAAACTATGGATCAGTTTGGTCTCCATATTGTTCTCTAAATATTTGAAAGAATGAATCCTTGTAATCTATGCTTGCATCTAGCAAGATCCTATACCAATCCCATGCATCCTCCATTAGAGATTGCATAAAGTATTTCATAGCCACATCCTCATTCCACAATTCAAAGTCTTCTATAAAACTTTGAAAATTCTTTAAGTTGTCTGCACCACTAAGGGCATTGTTTCCAGTAAACTTGGGAACATGTTTCTTGGCATTATCTGGCACTAGATTTGGATATCCTAGGATGTTTTCAAAACATAGCTTCCTGTACCTATCATTGTGCAACAATCTCCTCCCAGTAGGTCCTTCCTCATCTTGGCTATCATTGTCCCTCTTTCTATCAATATTGTGTCTAGACCTTCTATGTTAGGAATCATGATGATCATTGAAATGAATTGTTCTAGTTTCATCTTCAGGTTGTGAGGAAGAGCTAGAGGGGTTTCCAATAGATGATGACTTTTCGATTATATGAGGACTCGAGGATGATGTGCAGGCTTGAGGGCTTTGGGTCTCAGGGACATGGTCCTTCAATGTGGACTCCAAGAAACCAAGTTTCCTCTTCATCTCTTTGTTTACAACAAGTAACTCCACCTCCTTCATTTTCTTTCATTGATTTATCCTACAATGAAATAGAATCACATTACAATGTACATCTTTCTTAGAAGAACCTCCCTCATTAATTTTCACTCCTTCATTTTCTTTTCTCTCCCATATGTTGTTTTCCTTTATCAACATTATGGGACTCATGATTTTTACTATTGGGAGGAGGAGTAACTAGGATAGAAGTCTTTTCAGTAGTATTGGTTTGCGGATTTGGAGTGACATTATCAACAACGGGAACAACAGGAAACTTTGCAACAATTTCTTGCACAATTGGACCAGGTTCTTGGGTAGATTCAACTACTAACCTATCTAGTGCCTCCATCTCTTCAAACTTCCTTCTTAACATATCCCTTTGCATCATGAAATCCCTTATTCTTTTCTATTTCTCCTCATCCCTCTTCTTTCTATTTTCTTTGCTCCTAGAAATTCTTTCATTGAGCAAGTGCATATCATTTAGGAATTCTTCCTCTAGCAAGGTAGAATCTCCATTAGATGCTACTACACTTTTAGCCTAACACATCTAGCACTAGCATTGTCTTTTTGTATTCTATCTTTCTCCCTCCTTTTCATGGATTTCATGCCTAGGTCTAAGGATTGCTCATTTACAATAGATTTCATAAAAACCTCTCCTCTCTTAGTAGAAGTGTTATCACTAAAATCTAGTAGATTCCTTTCACATTCTGAACTAGAGCTAGAACAAATATCATGTTCAGGGACCAGATGAGGAGTAGAATTATATTTTTTAGTGTCCTTTGCTTTTATCCACTTCCCGCATGCATTCTTGTTCCTAGGAAATTCACCCTCGAGTCTCTGCTCTAGATGATTCTTCATGTGGCCTTGTGTTCCTCTCATTTGTATGTAAATCTTCTTGGCATCCATCAACTTCTTTGATTTATTTATAATTTTCTTCTTTACTTCTTTAATATCCTTAAACACCCACTCACACTCTTGCAAAGACTTCAGAGTTACCACCTAAATTCCTTGGGACCAATTAGTAGCAATTGTGTTGTGCTTTATGCAAATTTCAACAAATCCTTATATGAGACTGAGACAAACTTTGACACACACGACATGCATCTGAATGCATTTTGAACATGATATTTTAAGACAAAAGAGCAGGAAACTTATTGGGAACTTTTGTGAAATACTCAAAAAATATTTGAGCTAAAATTAGCAGACAATTTAATTTGTCCAACTCTATAAGTAAATACCACCATATAACATAGTGATCTATGATAACACATTCTGGAGAAATAATAATTGCAAAGCTTATGTCCCTAGAAGAGTCGCCATTCTATTGGTTTTTTTCAATAAACCAATCATATCTCGCTAGATACCTATGAGTTTTCTAGACTCAATTCTTGAATACTTGCAAGATAAGTGGCCAAAAAATGAGATATAGCACCAATTTTCTTATCTCCTACACTTCAGGCTTTACAAAACCCGCAAGGGTGGTCCCACAATGTAAACTGTGTAAATCTTCTAAAAAATTGATGTACACATTGCATAGATAAGCATATATATTCTCATGAAAGGATGGGAAGATGAAATCCTTTAAGAAATTGGAATTTCCTTAAAAGACTTACAAATCTATAATTGAGAATACAAACAACACCAACCACAACAAATAAAATATTGATTGTAAAGTTATTTAAAATATTGTTCTCTAGTTGGGTGACTAGAATCTCAAAAGATGCTTATAATAACTGTGATCAATACCATTATCTATGGGTTGGGAGTCAACATAAATTGAGATGCAAGGTATATTTAATCTTGTATACAAATGATCTTGGTGAAATTACTTTGTAATTCACCCATCTATAATCAAAGCCTAAGACTACTTATCAAATCTAATTGTTCTACACATGAATTTATGATTAGATCTAAGCATTTTAACCATTTCTTTGAGTCAGAGCTAAAATCAAAGTGTATATGAAAGTTAATAACAATGACAATTAATGAAATGATATTTGATCAACATTTTCCTTAATAACTCAAGTGTAGATTAAAATTGGGGAGACTATAGACTTGGATAATTTGCAATTATCATTCTAGTATGTTCAAAAACCATACATTTGATGAAACTTACTATATAGACTCAAAGCATTAGATAAAGAATCCAAACATATTTTCTGTGTTATGCAATTTCACCATTCAACTCCAAAATTCAACAAAAGACCAGTACTAATGGCCTTGAATTCCCTTTTATGGAAACAAGGGAGAAAAACAAGCTTTAGGCCAATAGTGCACATGTCACATTCAAATTAGACCGTTACATGATAATATTGCCTTTAAAATTATATTTACATTTTCAATTGAAGGGAATACATATGAGACAAAGATTATTTTCACTTTCTTATGAGGAAGCAAACCCACTTTCCAAAAGGAACATGCTGAAAAGAATATCCTTCAAGTTGTTGTAGTGCATCTATCCTAGTTGGCAAGATGAATTTTTTTCCAAAGATAGCAAAAGTAGGAAAAATTTCTAATCAACCTCCACATCAGTAATTCATATTTACTAGTAGCATTTTAACAAGGAAACACATAATTTACACATTGTAACCTCCAAGGCCAAACCTGTACAATACTTGACTGAGTATATGTGTTCCATTTTGAATTCACTAATCTAATCTAGTTAGAAATATCCTTCTCCATTGTCCATACTCCTCTTCAGATGGCCAATTGAATTCAAAAATTTCATCAATTTTCATTTCTATAAGGAGCATACCTTGTCATCACTGAATTAACTTCCTTATCAAATTCTTCAAGGAAACTAATGATAAAAGATAAATTCTCCAAATTATTTTTCAATATGTCAATATTAACATCCTGGAAAATTATTTTTTTCTAAGTAACAATTGTAGCATCCCCCTGGTTCTTCCACATTTGCAAAGGCTTCACTTCATCATGGGCTTGCAAGATGTCAAGTAATAGTGTCAACTCTACCTGATCATACTTGATCCTTAACTCTTTTATCTTCTACACCAATGGGGCAACCTACTTATGGGATGGTTGTTCCTTAACATCATAAAAATCTTGTAACTAGAGAACACCATTGGATGCTCATCTTCTCATTACTTTTCCCTAGGTGCCATCAACTTCAAATCACTGACTCTAGGAATCCGCCTCTCTAAGAGTGGGGTACCCAATTCTCCATCTCACTAAGACATCTCCATCACTTTCCACATCAAAGAGTAATTAGCATGGACACTATTCAACTTACTTTGAATTTTCCTATTAAGGTGCATCAAGACAGTGTGAACAATCTTTGAATTGTTCTTATTCATCATGACCTACATTTCCTCAAGCAGTTTCTTATATTCCTCAACTTGTTGAAGCAATTGTTTTTTGTGGGTTCATTTGATAGAGTTGCCTCTGATGTACTTAGCTTCTCAACTACAATAAGTTGCTGACCCATGCTGTGAGGCACAATTGAAAAGGATTATTTAGGTGGATGAGACTGAGGTTGAGTTATAGGTGAAATGGGAGTAGTATGGCTTGAACAAGCTTGCCCATGAGACTTCAATGTCTCCACTTGTTGTTTCCAAAACTCTCGCTTTGTTTCAAGCTCAGCCACTCTTTGTTGACTCTTGTTATATTCATGAAGAATATCATGATATTTTCTTCTGAATGTATCCATGTCACTAGTGAGGTGCTCAACTATTACTTTTTTAAACCTAGCAACATTTATTGTCATATCAACAACTTCTAATGTTGGGGTATCTGCAAATCATTTTACAATCAAGTTGCCACTAAATTCTAATACCTCTGCAACTTTGGGTTTCCTTGAACTAAGATACATTGACCAAATTGCTAGAGCATCACATTCATTATTGGATGAAAATCCCTGAAGTGCCAACCTAGCTTCTTCTTTAGTCTCAAATATTTGTTTATTAGCCCTCCTTATTGTATCCAATAACACTGCATCAACAATATACCATTTAGGCAATAATAATACACCACTATTACATAAAATTTCTCTTCCTTGCTCAAGTGTAATATCCTTAAACTATTTTCTCATCTCGTGCCTCACATTGGCTTGAAAAAATTCTTCAGGAAACTTAGGATGTATACTTATTTCAATAGCAACCCTCTCTATGTACTCTCCAACCTTTTCTCTCCATATAAAATCCCTGAAAGTTGGTGTTTCAATAAATGAGTCATTTTCCATAAACTCTTTGCAAGCTTCTTTCCTAATATCATCAATATTTCTTACACCACATAATTCGGCTTTTCCCAATCTCAAGATACTTGTCCCAAAGCTTTATGCAACTTCTCTCAAAGGAGAAGGCATCCTTTGCTACATATCTTTAGAGGTCATTACAATATCATCTACATCACTATTAGGGTAATCAATTGTCATGTGTGCAACCCTTTGTTTCTTAATTGGTGGCTACTCTAAGGAAGGAGGAATTCTTGGAGGGGAGTCAACATCAAATATAATAGGAGCAGATCACTCAGGAGGCAATGAAGCTAGTCGAGTTTGAGAAGTTGGCCTTGAATCCTTTGATACAACAGGGGTTGGTTCTACCTACTCCTTCTTAATTATATCCTTCTTCCTAGTATAGACACTAAAATTATTAAGTGGCTAGTAAGGAGGCCTTTCCTCTAGTGGCACATATGATTATTCTATTGCCAAGGATTTTCCCTTACATTTGACAATCTCTTCTCTTCTCAACACATCAATGACACTTTCAAAGTTTTCCAATACATACTTTACCTTGTCCCATTCTCCTTTGATGTTGGGTAGAGGATCATAAATCAAATCTGAATTTTGAATATTAGTTACCATCTTGTCATAATCAAGGTACATTGCATTTCTTTCATCCTGTAATTGGAAATGAAGAATGTTTCTAATAACATCCTCAGGTTAGTAGATGTTGTGAACAAACATCCAAAATGACCTTTTTGCTTTTACTTCATGGATGAATTTTTTTGGGTCATGGTTTCTAGGGTGAGCTAAAGCCAATTGATAGGGCTTGAGGACTTCCATCAAAGGATTCCATTTTCCTTTAATCATTACAAAATATGCAAATACAGTGTTCTTAGGGAAGAATGAACCCTTCTTCTTACTTTGTGGAAAATGGCACTTCTGGGTTCCGACCAACTGTCTCATGATTTATATGAATCCCATTCTAAGGGGCACATCCCTTGGCAACACAAAAGAATAGGCATAAGTCCTATATACCTTGAATATAGTTTTATCTAGGTATGCAATGATATCTCCCTGATTATGGGTTATATTTAGTTTAGGCCTCCTCTCCCAAGGTCTTAGAAAGTTATGAATCTCCTTTGTAATCCTTGGTAGATCAAGAACCAACATTCTCCTGAGTTTAGATGCAAAGACATTATGATAGACCACATAATCATACTTCTGGTCATCCATATCTAGAATTTGGGTCTAGCACTGAGCATGTAATTCAACATCACCCTCTGCTTCCTTTAAGGACATATCTTCACCAAAATACTTCTCTTGGTTATGTGAAGTACATTTTTTTCCTTAGCCATTTTTATTTTTTGGCTTGCATAAATGTCTTTAACTTTAGGTGCACCCGCACTCAAATAGAATCATCAGAAAGATGTGCAATGTGTCATGTGGTGGTTGCACAACTTTCATCTTTCCTTTTCCTTTCGGGAGAGAATTTGGGACACGTGTTGACACAACAGACATTTTCTTGGGAGCTATATTCATGAGCTCAAGAGTTTTTTCCTTGCTGACATGTCATCTCTTCGCCATAGGCTATTTACACCTCATACAGAGTAATCTAATTGAGGAGTTTGTTAGAGCTAGATAGACTTTTCTTTTCTTTTTCTCAATTTTTGGGACAAAATTTTTGAGACAGTGCCTAAGAGTGATGTGATCAGTCAAAAGGGCCCTTTTCTAGGCTGTTGTTTTTAGGATATGATCATTTATAAGCCTCTATCTTTGCTAAAATATCTAAAGGATATTAATGTAGTAGATGATAATTGATGTGAAAAGATCATTGTAACCCAACCAAATATCTATGATTGGATCATGTACTATCAACTATCAACACCTGGAAACAATTACTTCTAAGCTGAGGAAGCGTGAATATTTTGTTCTAGCTATATAAAGAGGGTGACGACATAGAAGAAAGAAGATATTTCTAGGTGATATTTTCTTTATTAAGAAAAGTTTCTTTAGTTTTCTTAGGGTTTTAGAATTATTTTCAAAAGCAATTTGTAGAACTAGTTTGGCATGTTATATCTATTAATGTTTAAACTATTGTCAGATTGGCATCCAACCTCTGTTTCAAAGTTCATTTGATATTTAAAAGCATGAATTATTGAGGAGAAATTGTTGAGATTGTGCATGTATGACCTTTTTCAAGTTTTCTTTCTTTATATTGTTATTCTGAATGAAACATTGTGTCTTGCTAGCAATGTATGGGTAGTTTAAGTAGTGGTTTTCTATGCTTTATGCTCGTATGGTAGAGTAGTGGCTTAAGAAAATTCGACTATGTCATTGGACTTCTCTATTTTTTTGAAAGTTATTATTTTGTTGTGCTATATTGTATTAGGAGGAAGAGTTCATATGATTTCTGAAATATTGTTTTGTTACCCATAAGAATTATTTATGTTTGATCAAAACTTAATGAAGATTACCCACAAAAATATTTGAAAGTCTGCACTATGCTTGAAGTTAGCCTTTGTTGTTCATTCTCTTTCCAAAAATGAGGGGTTGTGGTGTTCTGTGTCTATTTATAGCAATAATAGGAATTATTTGGGTTTGAAACATGTTGTAAATGCTTTGGAACATCGCCTTTTATGTTTTATGTTTACATTTCCTTCTCCCCTTATCTCAAAACCCCAAAGAAGAGTTGGCTTTCTATAAAAAAAACCTAGAGGTATTCAGTGAGATGCAATTTTTCCCCCACTCACTGAATTTCCCATGAGATTGTCAGAGAGGTGCAAGCTTTGATGATCAACAGTTATTTTTTTTGGAATTCCCAGTGGGATAGAGTTTTTCCAAAAGCTTGATTAGAAGTCAGAAATATTTCTAAAATCAGGCTAAGGAGGGAAACTAGAAGTTTCATGCCTAGATTCCAAACAAGAGCATCCTCGAGAGGTCACTTCTAGTACTCTCAGTTACTTGCCTCAATCCCTAGAAGGAGAAGACTTATAGTTTTTGTATAACCTATAAGAAGTAATAGAGCGAAAAGTCAGATCCCAATATCTAGAGCTTTATCTACTCCATCCAGAGACTTAAACTTCCAAATAAGATTACCTATGTATTTGATTCATAGGAATCTTCTCTTTGTGGCTCATGTACCTCCCCATGCTCCTAGAAATTTCATACCATGGGATAGTGATAGCCTGCTATAGCCACCTATACCACTAGATGGATGGCCTACCATACCTGTTAACACCCTCAAGGCTATTCCAAGATTCTCTGAAAAATATTTCAAAACCCCTTTTGAACACCTTCAATATATAGTAGAGGTATGTAGGGTAAATAACATATTGGAGGAAAACATCATGTTGAGACTACTAGCTGCCTCTTTTAAAGGGAAAGCTCAAGATTGGTATTGATCTTTGGCCTTGGGTTCTATCCTCTCCAAGGACTAGATTGGACAATGCCTATTCGAACACTTCTCAAAAAAGGGAGACCTCTCCTAATTATTGCAACAACTAATTACCATTAAGAGGGCTTCACATGAAGGGCCATGAGCGACTTCAACACCAGGCTCCACAAGACCTAGAAAAGGATCCCCATGACTGCTCGACCCCAGATCGCCATGGAATTCATGTTCTATCTGAAGGCCTTTAACCTGGATATCGCAGTCATGATAACCTCCATGGGAGGGGACATCCTACATGACACACACGAGGTGGTGGTATGCATAGAGAATAATCTGATGGATGTTGAAAATCTTTTGCCTCAGCCACCGATGTCAGTGTTTACAAAAATATTTGATGGCCATGGGGGGAGAAGCCACTCTAAGCACTTCTGCAACACAATTAAAGTTGGTCACCCTGCTGTCTACAAATGTGCATCCTATCACTCAAGAAAGCACATCGGGTTTTTCTTCGATGGCAGTGGATATCGCCAATATGAAGGATCTGATGCATACTTTTGCTAACAAATTGATCATTATCAAACAACAAGAAGTGATGCCTCCAAAACTGACCACTCAAGCCTATGGTGGAGGAAAGTTGTCTTATCAACAAAATTCATATCAAGGATCCTACAAAGGAGGAGGTCAATAGACATCATTAGCAAATTAGATAGTTCCAACCACCATGCCATTGTAGACAGTGAAGGATAGCCCAAATAAAGAGTGAGTCTTGGGCTAGAATAATTTGACGAAAGATGAAAATGTCTGGTGCTTCCCATGCAACAATAGCCATATGCCCCAAAATTTCCCAATGGGAACTATGCAACATAAGGTGGCAGAACAAAGAATTAAGGGCATGCTCTCGACCATGGATGAGTATGGATCATCTAAAATGTAGAATTATTGTTTTAGAGCATAAATGAAAGGGATGTCCCTCGAGCATGAGTTAGATATTGCGCCCAACCAAGCTCTTTTCTCATGGTTGAAAGAGGATGAGGCTGTGTTTGCAAATGAAACTTTGATGACTGGAGTTGCACAAGTGTAGTTAGACTAGAACACAAGATCAAAGAGAAGGATTACAAGAGAGTATGTGCAACAAGCTTTGCCACATCCACAACTGCGTCAACTATCCCTCCCAGAGAAGCAGGCCTCATCACCGATCATCTGAACTTTTCTGTAGCCACATAACATATCATTGGTAGAGAAAGAGATGAATAAAACACCAAGCCCAGTCACATCAGAATGTTTTGTTTCAAAAATGAGAGAAATACCACTGTTTAAGCCCAAGGCCCAAATTGTTGGGATGCTTAACATGGTGGAACAATTGAAGAAGGTGCCTGCCAATCTATCATTATGGGACATCATATCAATTCCCAAAAAAAATGTTTCTTTAAGATGTGTTAAAGGTGAAGGAACAAAGTCCACAGGCGAATGTGACTCAGTCATGCAATCAAAGCAGAGATGATAGACCTATGCTTCCCCCTCAGGCTTTGAAAGCAATAGCTTACGCAAATGTAGGCAACATAAATGAGAAATATTTAAGCAGAACAAAGCCCACACCTTTCTTTTTAACACTTATAGTAGGATAAAAATAGTTGCATAATAATATGATTGATTCAGGTGCTAGCACAACTGTTATGCCAAAACAAGTGGTAGATGCTTTAAAGATTAGTTATGAGCCCCTTGAAAAAGGAATTATGCAACTAGATGGGAAGAAGGTACAAATTGTTGGTTGGATTAAGGATCTATCCCTGACCCTTTTCTCTTTCCCAAGCCAAACAGTCATGCAGGAAGTGGTAGTAATAGACATTCCATTGGTCTTCAGAATGCGTCTATCAAGAGATTTTACCACCAAGCTTGGTGGATACCTGCCACTTGACTGGTCCCACCTGATATTGAGATCCAAAAATGGGGTGAAGATGAAGATCTTGTCTAAATCCTTGCATCCCAAACACATTGTGAATGATGCAAATATATGCTTTGGGGTTGCCTATGCCTCCATCTTTCAACATGGGAGATATTGTGTAGAAATTCTCAGAGAAGAAGAAGACACAAGTGAGCGAACTTCTGAAGAAGAAGTGTTGCTTAACCAGTTCATTGATTCCAATCTATTTGGAAACTTCCATGCTACAGGGCTAAGCACCTATGTAATTTTAAATGAGGATCAAGTCTTTCTAAAACTAAGAAAGGATCAGGAGAAGTCCAGAGACCCATCTAATAATCATTTGTGGACCTTATATTTTGATGGTGTAAAATGCAAGGTTGGTGCTAGAGTGGGTGTTTGTTAGTGTCTCTAATAGGATCGAAAACCCCTAGAACCTACCATTTTTAGTTTCCATGCTCTAGCGGAAATACCAAATATGAAGCTTTAGTTCATGGTTTGATTCTAGTAGAGAAAATGGGCACAAGTAAGATACAAGGTTTTGGAAATTCAGAATTAGTAGTAAGCCAAATTTGTGGGATAACAATTGCAATAAATACAAGGCTAAGATCTTACATACATAAGGTATAGGATCTCATCGAGACTTTTGAAGCTTTCAATATACAAGTAAGCCCTCAACCAAAAAATAGCATTGTTGATCAGACATTTCCTATCGAACCACAGTTGGAATCAGTTTTTGACCTGACAAAGCAGGACGTGGTGTAGATGATTTCTTGACCTTTAATTTCTAACAAAGGTTAGAATTGGAAAATCTTGGGTGATGATATTCTAATTGTTTCTTTCATATAGAATCCAGGAACAACTTCTAACTATCCATCACTAGGAACAAATCTTCTTAAAGATGCAAGGAATGGAAAGAAAATATTTTCCATAGTTTTAAAATATTATGAAGAGCTTGATGTTAGAATTAACAAAACACTGACAGTCAGTAGGGAAGTCTCTCGCAAGGAAAAAAAGAAAGAAGGATCTATGCTTCAGGTATGATCTTAGAGGTTACCACCTAGGTATAGTTCAGTATACAATTGGCCTAGCTAAAGGACCCAAGTCCGTTCGACAGAGACATAGATTAGTCAACCTGAAGAACCTTTGATAGTACAAGAGCTCATCAAGTGGGACAAATCAAACGTCATATTTCTTATCAAATTTCCTACCTAGGTATTGAATCTAATCCTAGTTTGGAAAAGGAATGGCGATATCTGACTTTGTGTTGATTTTTGAGACTCAAGGACTTTGCTAAAAGACAATTATCCCTCACCACTAATGAAGTAGTTCTCATAGAATCTAACTAGATCAAGGAGTTTCTCCTTGATAGATGGTCCCCTAAGGTACAATCAAGACTACATAAAGGAATCAGACCAACATGGGATGATGTTTACTACTAAGTGGGAGATGTTTGCATATTCAAAAAATCTATTCAAACTCTCCAATGTTGGCGCAACTCTTCAAAGGGAAATGGGCATTACTTTAGAAAGGTGGGTCAACCAGATTATTTTCATATACCTTGGTGATCTAGCAGTTAAAGATTATCATTTTGATCATCAAAAAGGGATTTTTTTTGAAACACCAATGATTTGGGAGTCTTCTTAATCAAAAGAAGTAGTTCCTCAGAGCGCCCCAGAGAAAGCTTCTAGGATTTAGAGTACCACAAAAGGGAATAGTAGTAGATCCCAAAAAGATCTGAACAATAAAGGGGTTGCAATATGTAGACACGTAAAATATACTGATTGACATCGTGCATCTGATCCTGACTTACTAACATCGTTTCTTCCTGAATCATCCCTCGGTCTAACCATTTAATCAAATTTCCCTATCTGATTAAATTCATCAATATTCATCCCTTAATTAAATAAATCATTTTGTCTAATTAAGTCACTTTCTCTTGTTAATTAAATCAATCCATCTGATCTAATTATCCCTATTTAATTAAATAATCAATTTATTTGATTAAATCTCTAAAGTCTATCCATTAAATTAAATAAATTAAAACCTTATTTGATTTAATCTAACACCATCTCTTTTAATTAAATAAATCAAAATCCTTATTTAATTAGCCTCTTATCATATTCCCTCTTATTTGATTTAAATAAACTATAAATCTAAGTCAAATAGGTCACATCATCTAATATCTCCTATTAAATTAATTACCCTTGATTAATTTAACTCATCTCATGTCACATCCTCTAGATAATGCAGGTTGCACATGAAAATGAATTAATTCATTTATTAAATCTCTATTTTCCTAAAAGGCATCTTTTGGAATATTCTCTTCGATTTGAATTCAAAAATTCCAAGTCAACATGTACATCCAACAAGGCATTTAAAACCTCTTACATGTCCTTTGCCTTGAGCCAAGTGGCATTTATTGCATTTTCCCTTCCCTCTTGCATGTCATTTCAACAAATTTGAATTTCAAATGTTGGCATTTATTGGCACAAACCCCAAATCTTGCACATCCATCATCCATTCAAAGCTTGACAAGTGGCACCATATCATTGGATGAATGTTAGTCCCACATTACTCAAATTTGGGCATTCATCCATCTTGGAATCCTATAAATGAAGAGCTCCTCTCTTCATTTGATCATCCACAAAACATTGCAAAGTTACCATGCTAAAATACTTAGCCATTCTCATCCATCATTTGAATTCTTAGCTAGGGCTTTTGCAGATTTGGCTTGGAGTTCTCATCTTTCATCAAAAGTGAATCAATATCATCTTCAACATATCAATATTTCATCATAGGAATTGGGAAAGGGCCAATTTTCACATCAAATTGACACCAATTCCCCCATGGGATCAAGTGTTTGCTTCTCTAATTAGGATTAAATCTAGTTTTATGTTTTGTATTGTGTTCTTCATCAATTTCTTTCCTATTTTGAGTTTACAAATGGATTTCATGGAGAATCCTTGTTTTAGCTTGTAATTCCTTGTCTAACTTGTTTATTCATGTTGTTTTACAGGTACTAGGAAAAGGGTTCACACATTTGGGGCTAGAAGGAGAGCTTGACATCATTATTTCTAACATTTTCTTGAAATTTCCACATTTTCTTCACACAGGAAATTCCAACGCGGCTCGTCAGCGTCGTTGTTTTGGCACAACGAGCTTGTCAACATCGCTATTTTAGCACCACGAGCTCATCAGCGTCACTGTTTTAGAGTCGCTGGACTCATCCCACCAAAAAAATTCAAATTTTTAATTCCGCCGCTAGACTCGCCGATCTACAGAAGTTTTCAAAAAATCTTAAACAGCAATGCTAGACACAAACTCCGACACTGGGTAAAATTACGATGCAATCAAGCTCTCTGTCCCGACACAGAGCACCGCTTACCAGTCAGTGACGCTGTGAGAGCGACGTTGGGAGAACAAACAATGATGCCTTCATGAGTTGTGACACTAGGAGACAGTAAAAGGGAGAATTTAATTTTTAGCACGTGCTTTTAATTTATGATTACTTCTTCCTTTGTTTTCTGCTTTTTAATTTATGTGTTTTTCTAGAATTTGACTTTTTTCTTCTTTGTAGGTTAGAAAAAAAAAAAAAAGGAGGAGCATGGTGATGATACTTTGTTGTATCAAAGTGTTTTTTAACACTTAAGTGTTTGTTCAACACTTCTCTAAAAAATTTTCATCTTCTTCTTTCTTAGAACACTAGCTTTCATTTGGGTTTAAAAAGAATTCTTTTCGTTTATTTCTTGCAAAAAGATTAAAAAGAATCTTAGGATCAACAACTTACTAGATTTTGTTTATGGGATTAACAAATTGAACAAATGTCTTTCACCTGTGATTTGGTGCTCTAAAATGAACTCACATATTTCTTTATGGATCTAAAAAGAACAAGTATAGCTTTGTTTTTGTGAGGGCTTACTTAGACTAAATCCATCGAAATAGGATGTATGCGCTTCTCTCGCACTTTATAGCGATCTTGAGAATCAAAAGGCCTTTTTCATGACTTTGGGTTAAGATAAAGAAATCACCTCCACACTTCGATTTGGGCTTAAAATTGAACAAAATCTTGTGCGAGTGTGAGTGAGGGCTTTGTTGCGTATATTCTCTCTCCTTGTTGCCAACAAGGATTTTTCGAGTTACGAATATTGTTCTTCATTCGCTTTTGTTTATCCTAGAGGGCTTGTCTTGGGGAAAAATTACTCACCCAAGGGAGCGACTCAACCAGTAACACTCTAAAGGCAAGAGTATTTCCAGCTGAGATATAAATGTGGATATTGGACGAAACGCCATTATCACGTGATTGATTCTGACAAGATGGATCTGAAAGGGGACTCTTTCCATATGGGTCAATCTCCATGAATGGAAAGTCCTTACTAAAACCCATGTGCTAGAATTTTCTAAAATCCTTTATCTATTTGTTTGTGCAAGAACGGTCGTTCTCAAGCCACCCCAAACTTTTACAGTCTTCTAGTAGAAATGGAAAACATGCCATGGGAGTTTCATGGGTGTTGATGCTTGGCTGCCCCATATAAGTGAGTGTCATGGAGGGGAGCCAGTGGGGTCAAGCATCTAACCATTCACTAGAGATAAGCGTAGCTAGATTTGTCCAAGTGGGAATCCAACAAATATTGTCTTACACATCCATAGGATTGTACTTATTCTTGGGTTATAAAATGTATTGCTTGATCAAAAACATCATGAAAACAAACACTTAACATCATCCAAATTTCAAACCCTTTTGAGGACAAATACAATTGACTCAATCCATATGTTATTGCTTTCCCTTGGGATTCACATCCTTAGAGGTTTCTAAGCATTGAATTATATCTCAATTTGTCTTCTTAAGTAAACAATAGGAAACCCTTGTCTTAAGTTCATTAAATTTCCACATAACATATCTTGTGGGGTTTGAAGAAATTAAGACATTGGCCATCTTAGTTTGAAAACTTAATTGAAGAAAGTGTTTTTGGTAAAATAAAGACATTAAGCAAAGCTAAGCAAAATGAAATCTCATATGTATCGAAGACTCCAAATCCCAAAGCACAAATCATTGATTGGAAACCTAAAAATGAATGTTCAAGTGAAATCATTTCTTGGTTACAAAGGTCATTAGGAAGTATTTGCATGCTCTTCAATACCTAGGTCTAAGGAAACAAAGTGTACCTTTTTAGGTTCATCTTAGGATCAAAACATATCAAAATATTTTTTTCATCCATCCTCCAAAATATCAAAACAAATCCATCTCATCATCACCTTTTGGAAAATCTTGAAATCATTCTTGGTACTAGGCTTTGTGGAAAAATTAAAATCATCACTATTGTTGAGACAAAATCCTTGAAAACATTAGCAAAAATACCTTTGGCTAGGCATGTGTAGATGCATCCTTTTGCATATGCTTAGTCAAAGTTATCAAAATCATCTTGTCTAGCTTAGTGTATGTAGATGAATCCTTCTTCATATGCTTAGTGAAACAAATTAGCTTGTTTGAATAGGTGTGGGTAGATGCATCCTTCTCCTCACACATTCAAATTATCATCCTTTGAACAAAGCTATCCCTTAGATCATCATCAAAGATCTTAGGGTCTTTTTGTTTAAAATCCAAATCAAAATCAAAAATCAAAATCAAGGACAAAATCTCAAATCTCAAAATCCAAATCAAAATCAGCAAGTCCTAAAAGCCTAGTGTCTCATTCAAGATTTATCAAAAGCCAAAACATCCGTATCATCCATCCTTAAACATTATCATCATATCATCACCTTTGATCCTCAAGGCATCTTAAAAACTTCTACTTTGGGACATAAAATAACGATCGATCGAAAGAATCAAGAGATTCATCTCCCATATTCTTGATCCTTGTTTTATGGTTCAAACAAGATCTCAATACAAGAAGAGTATGGAAGCCAACAAAGAAACACCCGCTTCAAGCAATCTTAGCCAAACAAATGTAGAAATAAATCCAACTGAATCAAGTAATCCGTTGACCCTCTCATCATCGCAAAATCCGCAAGAAGAAAATCAAGGAGAGGACCTTACCTTTGGAATGTCTCGCGAGGAAATGAATAAAATGCTACAAAATCCAGACAACCATAGAATCATTAACATCATGATGAGACTCAACCCTTTGTTATACATGCTTGAACTAGCAAAACAAGGGGCCAAGTTACCTTCAGATTTTGATTTAAGTACTATAGTGGAGACATCCTTTCCACCTATCTCATCCACCATCCCCATCTCATCTACACCTCCATCCCAAAACATCATGCAAAACATTCTGCAAAACACAATGTCATTTTCTCGAACCCAACCCGATGTCAACAAGGGAAATACATTTCTTAATGCTCTTCAATCACATCCCCTTGTTAATAATAAAAACTTGGATGCAAAAACCACATTGGAACAAAATATACCCCAAAACCCATTACATAAGAATGTTCCTCTCACATTCCATCACGATCCATCATCATCATTCTTTCACGCAACTCCTCAAACACCTCTTCTCACAAATTCACAAGAAGAGGGAGATACGTTTAGACTAGGGGGCTTATTTGACACCATGACATCTTCACAACAACTTACACCCATCACCTTCCCACCTCTTCTACCATTACCATTATCATCCACACCACTCCCTGGCTTAGGGATTCCTCCCCTACCAAGTATCAATCAAACCTACATCCCAACCATCAATCAAAGCAGTGCACCAAACACTCAAAATTTATCGTTGATATTGCAACAACAAATGATAAATGCACAAGCAATGGAAACATCATCAAACAAACCCCTAACATCACAAAGCATGGCCTCTCAAGGACCAACCATCACATCAATACCACTATCCATTACCCAAAACATCAACACAACATCATCACCTACCACCATTCCAAATCCACCACCACCTCCACCACCACCAAATTTCACCACATCAAGTCAATAAGATGCAACATTACAGGTTGCTTTTCAAAGGGGATACCAACAAGTGAAAAAAAAAAGTCGTACAACAAGCTACTCAAGCCACACAAGCTGCCCAAGTTGCACTACAAGCACAACAAGTTGTGCAAGCTCAAGCATTATTGCAATAGCAACAACAAGCCACTCAAGCCGCACAAGCATTGCAAGCACAAAGGGCTGCTCAAGCACAAATTTTATTACAACAACAAGTCACACAAGCACAACTTCTTGCACAAGCAGTGCAAGTACAAGCATAACAACAAGCATTAAAGCAATACCAAGAGTAGCAAGAAGTGGCAAAATTGGCAGCCCAACAACAAGCATTGTTGGAACAACAACCTGCACAATAGCAAGCCCAACAACAAGCCTTGTTGGAATAGCAACAAGTGCAACAACAAGCAAAAATCCTAGCACAACAACAACAAGATCAACAATAAGCGTTGTTGATACAAAAGCAAGTAGAAGCCTAATTCACCCGCTAGAACATACAGATACCATCGAACAACGCATTGACCAATCAACCCATCCAACCCACGATTCAAACACCCCAAAACACTTTCATCCCACCCCCTGATCCACAAAGTGATGTGACGACACAACTCAAGTTTCTCTCGCAACAAGTGCTCGACCTTCAATTAGGGTGAACAACCAAAACACCAAGCAACTTGTGTCCCTATCCATTTGATAAGAGCTTAGAGATGAAACCATTCCTTAAAGGATTTGAGATCCCTAAATTTGAAAAATATCAATGGATGGGAAACCCTAAAGATCACATCAGGGAATTCCAGGTTCATTGCATGGAGGTCGCATATGGCGATACTTATCTGATGCGGCTATTTCCTAGAAGCTTGGTAGGCTTCGCTATAGAATGGTTCTCTCGCTTACCTTCAGGCATTAGAACATTCCAAGAAATTAGGGACACATTCATTAGGAACTATGCATGTAACATTGCAATGGATGTTAGTCTTGAAGAACTATACGCTCTAAAACAAGGAAATAATGAATCTTTTGCTTCATTCCTTCAATGATGGCAATCTAAGGCCAATCAGAGCAAGTGGACCATGCCAGAAGAACAAAAATTTTGCACCATCATAGCCAATCTTGAAGGTCATTTGTCATTTCATCTCAAGGTTCAGGGAATCACCACATATGAGCAATTGATCTCTAAGGTGCTTAGCATCGAAAGAGCCCTTGTGACCCAACCTGCAAAATCAACATCATATCACGAACAACAAAACAACTGCCCACCATCCAATTACAATGATAAACCTCTCACATGGGAAAGGAACAAAAACATCACTAATGATGGTGTTGTCGATGCCAAGGTGGTCATTAGTGGTCCATGCCAATACACACTCACACCACAAATCCAAACACAACACCAAAACACTCATCACACAACATACCAACCCAATAACAATCCAACCATCAATAACCTCAATGACCAAAGGGGACCACCCTAATTCAAAAGTTATCCCAAACGCAAATACACCATTTTGGGAGAACCATTAGAGGACATAATGAAAAAGTTGATCGACGAAAAACTCATCAAGCCTCCTACATTCGAGAACTACCAAGAACCCGATGTCAAACCTCCTTGGTACAATGAGAATCAACTTTGTGAATTTCATAAAATCAAAGCTCACACCACAAACAGTTACATGAGACTCAAAAACATCATCCAAGATCTCATCGATAAGAAAATCATAAACATGGAACAACCTACCAAAAATTAGGATCTTAAAATCTACACGAATCTGATGTCGAATCATGGTAACAAAGGGAACAAAAATGATAAAGGGAAGGGTAGTGTAAATCATGTGTATGAAATATTCGTTGCCTCCGTAAATGAAGACTGCATCATCATCACCATCAAGGGCACCCATGCTGAAGATTGTGGAGTCACCACAAGAGGCGACAAAGTCACCATTGTAGGATCATCCCAACCAACTAGAATTCCTTCATCTAGATCCATTCTGCATAGATACAATGTTGTAGAACAACTCAAGAGAATGCCAGAACACATCTCCATCATGGAGTTGTTAAAAATCTCATCAATGCATAAAAAGATCCTTGAGGAAGCATTAGCCTCATCCACTGTCCCCACAGATCTCGATGTAGACCAATTCCAAGCTATGGTTAGAAATATCATAATGCCTAATCTCCTTACATTCTCTGACCAGGATTTCCCCGCCTAACCATCTCACAACCGTACACTTCACTTGGAAGCCATTGTAAACAAGAGCAAAATCAAAAGGGTCTTGGTGGATGGAGGTGCAGGTTTGAACATCTGTTCTCTAAGCCTTATCAAGCAGTTGAAAATATCAGAAGATTCCATCGACAAAGGAAAAGGCATCATGATAAGAGCATATGATGACCAAAAAAGAGTGTCTCAGGGCACGATTAGACTCCCTATTCAAGTAGGGACAATGCTCATGGAAACCACCTGCCAGGTCTTGGACCTCGAATTGCCATATAATATCCTCCTGGGGTGCCCATGGATCCATGTGATGAAAGCTATAGCATCAACCTTCCACCAATGTGTGAAATTTACACATAATGGACAAGAGGTCACCATCCATGGAGATCCCGAACCGTTTTCATATTGCAAAAATCTTGAAGCCAAGTATTACAAAATCCCCCAAGTGCCAAAGAATGATGAGGGCCCATCCACACCATACATCAACCCTGTGACTCTTGCGTCCACTTTTATGATAGAGACACCTGCAATCCCCACCATCCCCACCATCTCTGATATCAAGATCATCATCCAAGAGGACAGTTGTGGAAGCTACAAACTCCCTAACAATGCTTTCATGATAGGAGAGTTACCACAATCTCTAAGATCACGAGGACGCCCACAAGAGAACCAAGCTTCCACATCACAAACCTATCCTCAAAACTATCCTGAATTCACAAGATGGGGAGACCTTGGCCATGAGGTCATTGAAGTAGATCCATCTCACATGTTGTATCAAGACGATTAACTGGCAACTAATTTACTAATGGAGGAGACAAGCAAGGGCCTACAAATGATGCTTACAATGGGCTACAACAGAAATAAAAGACTGGGACAAAATGACAATGGGCTCATAATACCTATCATGCTAGAGATGCGACCCATAACAAATCTTGGTCTTGGACGTACCTGTCTGAGCATAACCATACATGGCCAAGGTCCTCCAGTTAGAATGGTTAATGTTTCTCCTCAGCCAGTGCTAGCACAAGTACACTCACCAATAGCCACAAGTAGAGACACACATAATTTTATAATTGGGCCCTATATTAGTAGCAATGATGAGGACCCCATGTCCAATCTAGCTAGGTTATTTGAGAACACTTACCTCTGCATGATTAGTACCTTATCCTTCGAAACCAATCATCAAAATCATGAGATCCACCTAGTCTACCCCCAACTGATCGACTATGACCAATGAGGACCACCAGTTCTCGATACATTCAAAAATAATGATGCACTCTCAAAATTCATGGGATTGAGGGATAACATTCCAGATGGAGATTACAAGGTAGGGTTTATAATGGAGTTGGACACACACGCCTATTACGGGGAAACAATTGAATCCTTCAGTCGCAAAAGTGAGAAATTAAGAATCATATCCAAGTCCTTGAGTGAAAACCACAATGTGTCACTCTCTGACAAGAAAATAGTAAAAAGAAAGGACGTATCCAATGGTGAAAACCTCTCTGGGGCACCCAAGGATGAAGGATTCAATATTCCTCTAAGAGCTATTTATCATGAGAAGTCAGCAGTCTTGGCCAAAAAATGCAATCCTGTCAACCTAGGAATAGAGGAGACCGCACATATTACATTCTATGTGGAATCACTATTATCAGAAGAGCAAGAACTCCTAGTAGCATTCCTAAGGAACAGACAAATAAACTTCGCATGGAGTTATGTTGACATGCTAGGGATTGATCCAGAGACATTGGTTCATCATTTAGCAGTGTATCCAGAAGCAAAGCTGGTCAAACAAAAGCTTCAGAAAATGCATCCTCAAATCGCTCTATTAGTCAAAATGGAGCTGAAAAAGTTAGATACAGGATTTATCCAACCAATTGATTATCCAGAATGGGTATCAAACTTGGTACCTATTTCAAAACCTGATGGAGCCATCAAAATCTGTACAGACTTTAGAGATTTGAACAAGGCATGTCTGAAGGACGATTTTCCACTTCCTAACATCGACATGATAATAGACATGACAGTAGGGCATGAGATGCTATCACTAATGGACAGATTTTTAGGATACAACTAGATTATGATAGCAAAAGAGGATCAACACAAGACAACTTTCACTTGTCCATGGGGGACATACTGTTGGAATATGATGCCATTTGGCCTAAAGAACGCAGGGGAAACATATCAAAGGGCCATGACATTGATCTTCTGTGACATGATTCATAAAAAAATTGAAGACTATGTCAACGACATTCTAGCCAAATCAAGAAAAAGAAAAGATCATATAAAAACCTTAAGTGCTATCTTTTGATAGATTGGAGGAATACAAAGTCAAACTAAATCCCAAGAAGTCCGTCTTCAGTGTACAATCAAGTAAATTGCTAGTATACATAGTCTCCATGAGGGGTATTGAGGTGGATCTGAAAAAAGTGAAGGCAATCCTTGAGATGGAAGCACCAAAGACATTGAAACAATTGAGAGGACTCCAAGGCCAACTTCAATCCATTCGACAATTCATAGCACAACTGGCAGACAAGCATAATCCATATTCTCACATACTCCACAAGGGGGTAGCGTACAAATGGGATATAAAAGGCGAAGAAGCATTCAACAAAATCAAGGAATATCTACTGACGCCACCAGTTTTAATGCCACCCATCCCAAGAAAGCCATTGATCTTATATGTGTTAGCAACAACAACCCTTGGAGCTCTCCTAACTCAACATGATGAAAACAGAATGGAGAGGGCCATCTACTATATCAGTAGGACAATGGTTGGTCACGAGCTAAATTACTCATTCATTGAGAAAGCTTGCCTCGCAGTAGTGTTTGCATCCCAAAAATTCAGACATTACATGCTGGCACACAAGATAAAGCTCATTGCAAAAATTGACCCCCTCAATTATCTCCTATCAAAGGAAATGCTCACGAGAAGAATGGAAAAATGGGTAATGATACTATCAGAGTATGACATCGAGAATGTGGAAAGAAAAGCCATTAAGGAACAAGTTATTGCAGATCAACTAGCAGAAGCACCCATTTATTCTAAGAACCCTCTTGTCTTAGAATTCCTAGATGAATCCATCTTTAACCTCAATGTTGCAGACCACTGGAAACTATACTTCGATGGTTCATACACACAACATGGATCAGGAGCTGGTGTCTTCTTTATCACCCCACAAAGGGATTGCATACTGAAGTCATACAAAATAGCATTTCCTTGCACTAACAACATAGTAGAATACGAGGCTTTGACTATAGGCCTCAGGATAGTAGTGCAATGAAATATCATAACTATCAAGGTGTATGGAGACTCTTAGTTGATCATAAATTAGGTCAATAATGAATATTAGACTAAGGATGATAAGTTCACTCCATACAAGAAATTGGTGGAGACTCTAAAGGAATCCTTTATTGACATAACATTTGAGTAGATTCCAAGAACCAACAATAGAGTAGCAGACGCCATGGCTACAATTGGGTCTCTATTAGAAATCCCTCATAACGTGCCAAAATATGAATTTCTGATTGAGCAGCTTCTTGTTCCCACATTCGAGGTACCAGAATTGAAATATGTGTGTGAAATCGTTGGTCCTAGCGATCCTTGGTACCATGACATATACACATATCTTCGCATAGGAGTCATACCCACTGACCTACCATTGAGCCTAAAATGAACCTTTATCAAAAAGGCATCTAGATTTGTCATCCTAGGTGATACCTTACATTGTAGAAGCATAGAAGGTACCTTGCTACGCTGTTTAAATGCTGAGGAGGCATTAACTGCTCTAACCGAGGTTCATAACAGTATTTGTGGCTCACACTCAAGTGGAATGACCATCGCCAAGAAACTACTGAGGATGGGGTATTATTGACCCACAATGGAAAGAGAAACGTATGATCATGCTAAAATTTGTTTACAATGTTAGCAGCATGGGGATCTCATCCATGCTCCAGCTCAAGAGCTTCATCCGATTATCACACCATGGCCCTTTTCGTAGTGGGGACTTGATCTCATTGGGAAAATCACACCCACCTCATCCAATGGCCATAAATTCATTATAACTACAACTGAGTACTTCACAAAGTGGGTGGAAGCCATACCCATGACGTATATCACTGGGAAGCATATCTCAAAATTTATCCTGAACTATCTCATCTATCATTACAGTGTCCCACAAGCCATTATCTTAGATAATGGGACACCATTCAAGAACCAGGAGGTTCACGACTTGTGCGAGAAATTCAAAATCCAACATCGCTTCTCCACCCCATACTATCCCCAAGGCAATGGACAAGCAGAAGCCATGAACAAAACCATCCTCAAAATCCTCAAGAAAACAATCAATGATGCAGGTTGTGACTGGAACTTGCAGCTTAATCCCACCCTCCAGGCTTATCGAACTAACATCCGCACACCCACTGGCACCACCCCCTTCTCCTTGGTCTATGGATCAGAAGTTGTACTCCCCATTGAGATCGAGCTCCCATCCCTCAGAATATCATTGCAAAATCTCATCACTAATGAGGACTACCGGGTGTCAAGATTAAACGAGCTGGAGCTACTGGATGAGAGATGCATGGATGTTTTAAATCACTTGCAAGTCTATCAGAATAGACTCAAATGGAGCTACAATAAGAAAATTAGAAGCAGGACTTTCCAAGCCAGAGAATTGGTCTTAAAAGAAAATCAAAAGAATGACCCAAATCCCAACAGCAAAGGCAAGTTCGAACCTAATTGGTGAGGACCATTTGTCATAAAAACAAGTTATAAATCAGGGGCATATTAGTTATCAACACTAGAAGGGGAACCTCTACATGAGCCCATGAATAACTCCCATTCCAAAAAGTTTTATGCCTAAATCTTTCAAGGTATAGAACCAAAAAATTCAAAAAATTAGAAGAAAGTCCTAAAACAATGGTTACTTTGGCGAAAACCTGGCAAACAGGCATCTTGGTGACAACAAAAAAATCAAAAAAGCAAAAAAGCAAAAAATCCAAAAGAAATCAAAAAAAGGATCAAAAAAATTGTCCTCTAGTGAAAACCACTTCAGTGGCACTTTGGGCAAGTACCTTGGTGAAAACCTGGCAAACAGGCGCCTTGTGTAAATAAGCACTTTCCATCCACCTAGACTTTATGGCTTGATCTGCATCATCCATCCATTTCGCTTCCATCATCCATCGCATTCAAGTCTCCATCGATCACTCATCCACTCGCATCTGCACCATAACTTGGTCTTGTGTTCGTATTGTGATCCCTCATAGTACTACTCGATCCATCCTCAAGGTCAGTTTGTCTTGCCTTTATCGGAGTAGTCTATTGCATCACGCTAGGGGCATGTTCTTATCGGATCAGATTCATGTATGATCTTAAAATCCTCAAATCAGAAAATCCAAAAACATTCAAAACATTTCAAAATCCAAAAACAGGTCAAAAAGTGAGGAAAAAAGCCAAAAACAAGGTCGTCTAGTCGAACTACGTCGTCTTTGAGCTTGAACGTAGGCAAGGTTGATCTTTGATCATCCCCTGAGACATTTAGGTCAGTCCTATAGGAGTCCGTCATAATAAATTGACATCTTATCATGTATATCTCCATCTATAAATTGGTCAAGTCATCAGTCGAACTAAGTGGTCTCTGCGTGTATAACGTAGGCAAGGCTAATCTGTTCATCAGCCCCCGAGGCCCCTAGGATAGGTCTTTAGGTTAGTTTCTTGGTCAACATTTCAGAAAATCCCAAAAAAATTTGAAAAATCGAAAAAAAAACATTTGCAAAATCTCAAAAAAATACCAAAACCAGCCTCAAAACATTGTAAAACTCCAAAAACATCCAAATATTCAAAAAAATCCATCTATTTCATCTCTCCTGCACCCGCAATAAACACCATCTATAATAAACTGACTATCATCATCAACCTTTGGTGAAACAGTCAAAAGCAAGTCTAGCAGATTAAAAGTTGAACTCAAAACATTAGGTCTAAAGTCTAAGTCAATGCGTAAGTAAGTTGGTTATCTCTTCGTATCGGTAACGCATCATTTGAATTGGTCCCATATCAATCATCCCTTATAAATGAAATAATGTGCCACCATCTACTAACATGTCCTAGGATGAACCCTTCCTACAATGGGCATTATCTTTTGGCAATAAGTTTCAGTTATGATCCTTAGCAAACACATCCTCTCTGCATTAGTGGTATTGAAGAGCATCAATTTGTTTGTTTACTTGGTCTTTATCCTTTGACTTATCTTATTTTTCACTCATTCCAAGGACGTCTTGATGATATCCCAAAACAACGAATTTAGAGAAATAGGAATGGGGCAACGATCATTATTCTTTTGTCTGCTGTGCTTGTTGGACGTTCTTGCAATATAACCTCGGCGAATACTTGCTTTGTTAGGAAGAGGTCTAGGGCAACTTGTTGACTATTACAGGGATAGGTTTACCTTTCTGTGTTTTGGTTTGAGGTGTTTGAAACTTCTGAAATACATCCTAGCAAGGTTTCCGTATGTCAGGTGTGAACAAGAATACTCCTATCTGATTGTCAAGTCAAGGTCCATCACAACTGGGTACAATGCCATCCTGGTTTTCTATACCTTGATGCATCGTACCACGTGTGTTATCAAACATAAGAAAATATGACCCTTTGAAAATCCTAATTCCTCAACAAGTAATCATTATCATCATAATCATTTACATTTGTGTCATCTTGCATCTTGTTGAAATGACTTCTTATTTTCTTACTAACCGCACTAACAAGGTACTACATGATAGTTGATCATCATCACCATCATCATCATTGATCCTGCATCCACAAATCATTAGCATATTGCATAAGCATATCATATAGGAAACATCACATTTCTTATCATTATATAAACAGGTTACCATAAACACTCTTCATAAATAGGTGCATCCATGTCATTGCATTTCACCCATTATAGGGAATCAATCATTACATACACATTGCATTTGCATTTCATAAACATTTCATATTACCATCTACCATATAAATCATCACATAGCATCTATAAAAGCATTCCATAATCATTTTTGCATAATCATAAGCAATAGGTACATAAGCATTTAATTCATTACACATATCACCTTGCATTAACATATCATTGCATCACATACATCATCATTTAGGATAATAACATTCGTTATTCTAAGCATCTCATAACACTATTTCATTAAGCATCATATCATGACCATCGCATAATATCATATCCATCCATAAATCATCTCATATATAAGCATTTTCTACACATCATTGCATATACCATAAATCATATCATTTCACATATTGCATTGGCATAAAATAAACCATCATATAGTTCACATCATTGCACATCATATCATAGGTTAGCATAATATAGATCTATTAGTCATAATCATTGCATAAACATCATATAGAAATAAATGCATCCATAAAACATCACTGCAAAGCATATAGAAATAAATCATACATGCATAAATAAACAAGTACACAGTACATCGCATCAAAATCGACTCATATATATCTGATATCATCATGTCACTATCATAGTACAAAATAATAATCGGATCACTGTACATATGTGTCAATTAGTACAAAACGCCCATTAGGCTATAAAAAATGAGCTGATAAGGCACAAAAAAATATATCATCTAGATCAGGCCCGATCTCCTTGAATACTACCCTCACCCTTGTCACCGTGACCCTTTGGTGGTCTCTGGCTAGCCCGCTCTAAGTACTAAGGTCTCCTAGTACACTTGATCCCATGGGGGAATTGGTGCTAATTTGATGTGAAAATTGGCCCTTTCCCAGTTCCTATGATGAAATATTGATAGGTTGAAGATGATATTGATCCACTTTTGATGAAAGATGAGAACTCCAAGCCAAATCTGCAAAAATCCTAGCTAAGAATTCAAATGATGGATGAGAATGGCTAAGTATTTTAGCATGGTAACTTTGCAATGTTTTGTGGATGATCAAATGAAGAGAGGAGCTCTTTATTTATAGGATTCTAAGATGGATGAATGCCCAAATTTGAGTAATGTGGGACTAACATTCATCCAATGATATGGTGCCACTTGTCAAGCTATGAATGGATGATGGATGTGCAAGATTTTGGGTTTGTGCCAATAAATGCCAATATTTGAAATTCAAATTTGTTGAAATGACATGCAAGAGGGAAGGGAAAATGCAATAAATGCCACTTGGCTCAATGCAAAGGACATGTAAGAGGTTTTAAATGCCTTGTTGGATGTACATGTTGACTTGGAATTTTTGAATTCAAATTGAGAGAATATTCCAAAAGATGCCTTGTGAGGAAAATAGAGATTTAATAAATGAATCATTTCTATTTTCATGTGCAACTTGCATTATCTAGAGGATGTGACATGAGATGAGTTAAATTAATCAAGGGTTAATTAATTTAACATGAGATATTAGATGATGTGACTTATTTGACTTAGATTTATGGGTTTATTTAAATCAAATAAGAGGGAATATGATAAGAGGCTAATTAAATAAAGATTTTGATTTATTTAATTAAAAGGGATGGTGTTAGATTAAATCAAATAAGGTTTTAATTTATTTAATTTAATGGACAGACTTTAGAGATTTAATCAAATAAATTGATTATTTAATTAAATAGGGATAATTAGATCAGATGGATTGATTTAATTAACAAGAGAAAGCAACTTAATTAGACAAAATGATTTATTTAATTAAGGGACAAATATTGATGAATTTAATCAGATAGGGAAATTTGATTAAATGGTTAGACCGAGGGATGATTCAGGAAGAAATGATGTTAGTAAGTCAGGATCAGATGCAAGATGTCAATCAGTATATTTTACGTGTCTACACAAGATTAATTTTGTCTATAGATTCATATCAGATTTCATAAGCATTGTGCTCTTGATCACCCTCATGTTTAGAGAGAACCTATCTTTCCAACAAACTTCCAAGGGCACAACAGTTTTCAAGTAGCTAAAGATGGCCCTCTTTGAGGCCCTGACATTGATTAGCCCAGATTTTTCCAAATATTTTCTACTCTATATGTATAATGGCCAGCATGGTATAGTTTCCATTCTCACTCAGAAGTACGAGGAAGAGAATGAAGAGCATCCTATTGCATTCCCTTCAAGGACCATGAAACAAAAGGGAGCCAGTGTGTAGGAATACATTATAGGAGAAAAAATTGTTAAGTTTCTTGAAGAGCTAGAAGCAAGGCTTCGCTTACTGAAGACCATTATACCCAACAATGCTCGAGGTTTGGTGGAATCATGAGGGTAAAAGTTTGCTACTAGATATAGGATTTTTTTGAAAGCTTCATCAAATTATTACTTACAAGGGAGAAGGTTAACAAAATCAACCAACAAGAACTTAACTAGGTTAATCAAACATATTGGGTCAGAACAACAAAGAGATTGGCACAATCACAAACAAGTTGCCATTTTGATGGACCAAATTACCCCCAAGTAGGTTCTGAAGGCTTCCCCATATGAGTTGATGTACATAAAACTAGCAAAAACCCCAAGACTAGAAGAAGATAGAGAAAAGGCTCATGAGCCACGATCAATCACTAGGTGACAGTCAAGTGGAATTTTGGAAAAAGACTTCTAAACCAGAATTCAAAGGAGGGAGCTTAGTGCTAAAGTGCGAAAAAATGTGCTACAAAACCAGGGAAACATATGAAATTTAAAGCACTGTGGAGAGAAACTTTCAAAGACATCATATGCAAAGGAAAGAGCATGTACGAACTTGAAGAAATAGAGAAAAACACTTTAGATATACTGGTGAATGGTATTTATCTAAGGATTTTCCATTAAAATGTATAGTTCTTATAATTTTTTTAGCAATTATGTACCATATGTAAAAAATTTATAATTATTTTAAAATTTTGAGAATAACAATCCAAGAATAACATAGAGGAGATACATGCTATATTATATTATGTTTATCGACAAATTTTACAATATAATGTAAGGCCCGAGGCTCAAAATTGAACATGAGGCTCTCTCGAGAAAAACCCAAAAGAAGTGATAAAAAACAAGCAAAAGGGAGACAATGAGCAGAAAAATATTAAGCTTCAGCCTCCAGCCATTGACGACAAGACCAAAGGGGCTCATTATCAGGTTCCTCTTCTCCTTCTTTCTTCTTCTTCTTCTTCTTCTTTCCATTTGATGAGTTGCAAGTAGGGGAAAAACACACAACACACACAAGCCATGCAGTGCAGACCTAGGGTCTACTCACCACGAATTTTCACTAGGAATCCAAAGTATTTCCTCTACGGACCCTCAAAACCATCTCCACACTGTACTCTCATAGGAAAAAAGTGGCTGCTAGCTGAGAAGAATAGTGGTGCATCTCAACATCCATGGTGTAAAAATCGGTAAGGAAGGGAAAGTAGGGTACGTCTACTCCAAAGTCCATGTTTTTGTGGAGGTCCATAGTGCTTGGGATGGCCACTCACACTATCTCACAAAGTCCTTCCATCAAAGAAGTGTCAAACATCTTCTAGAACAACTCGATTATCATGGGCTTGGCCACATTCAGGACTACTAGTGAGGCCATGAACCAGGAAAGCACAGTGTAGTTTCTCTAAAGCTGGTTCTCATTAGTAATATAGTCTACGCTAACTACCCACTTGAATGCTACCATGATGAGGGGTTAGCAATTCTTCACCAAATACTTTATTCAGTAAATCATGACCTCTCCCATGAAGTAGTTCTATGATCATCGTGGAAGGAGCCAAATAGGGGTACATAGACGAATAGACATTCTAATGAAGCAGTGAATTATGGTAGAAAGAGAATAAGCAAAAGGCCAATGAGCTTAGGGGACTATATGTTCAAATGAATGTTACAAAAGGTGGTATAGCTATATATAGAAAAATTCAACCAACAAACTCAACCAATGGGATGTTTATTTTTGGCCAAATGACAATGGAGAATTTTAAGACAATACAGAGCAAGGTGGATAAATCATATGGAGGATCTGATGGAATTCCCTAAGAAATAAATTTAGGCGTTGGGAGTAAATGTTCTCATATGCTGATTGTTGATGTGTGTCCTTCACCATCATCAGTGCCAACCAGTTCACTAATGGGAAAAGACATGGATTAACACACTAAAACTCTAAAAAATTAATAGGAATTCCTTTTCAAGAGTACCTTATGTCACCTCACCACATTCCATATGATGAAAAAGCACGACTTTCGATGCAATAAATCTAGTTGTAAAAGAGGTGGCGGGGAGAATGTACTAATTCTATTCTCACAATTTTCTCACCATTCCCAAGGGATATAGATATCATATTCACACGTATCACCCCGGTAGCAACATTTAATTGACCATTGATAGTGGCATAGTCTTAAATGCATGCACAAGTCAGAGAATTAATTGCACTCAAAAGTATTTTTTCTAAAGAAGCAAAAGGAAATTATTTGTTATTACCAAAGAAGCTCTCTACAACTTTCTCATATAATCGTGGCAGAAGCATCTACCTCTAGTAGGTAGGCTGAAGTTCCAAGTAGAAGACCCAGCTACATCAATATATTTAGGCACTAATCATTCATCAATGTGCCAACACTAGAAGAACGACCATTTGAACACTGCAAAAAAGTTCAACCTGATAAACACATCCAAAAAGAGGTGGTTCAAGACATCGTTGATAATGTTTTTGACCCTTAGTTATCCACCAACCCTAAAAATATTAGGGAAGGTGTGTTTCAGAGGATGTTGGAGCATGATCCATCAAATGGTTTTACATTTAAGCTCTGAAATAGTGGTCTGTAATAGTTTGTACTACCTACTATGCATCCATGCCCAAAGCTGGTTGACGCGTGTGCAAAGATAGTGAAAAAAAATACAGAGGCCATTGAGGGTCGTGGGGTCAAGATTACCATTTATTCTAAAGCTATATGGGATATGTTGTGTATCCCTACAAGCTAGGTGCCAAAATTTTCAACGAAGAGCAAATAGATGCCCTGGGAGGAGGTATGTTCAAGCAAACAATTTTCTATTAGGATGATATAAAGGAAAGGCCATAGAGAGGATAGATTCGTTGACCTCTTATGCGTAAGAAGTTTAAGAAGGATACATAGTCTATATTATTAATGTTGGTCTAGGTTTTTGGGCTTGATGATGATGAAGAAGTTAACCCTTTCCAGTTCACCCTAGGCCTTACACTCAAAAGAGAAAGGGTCTAGAGGCATTACGATTTTGCTGAGGTAATAGCTAGGAATATGAAGTTGTAGTTGAAGAACTACAATGTTGAGTCCAAATTTAGGTATTCTTCCATCCTAGTTCATTTGTTATTACATCAAAATTTTGAGTGGCTAGGGAGGAAAGTACTAGTGTCTAGGATAGATGAAAGGGGATTTCTCTAGCCAATTTTTGTATGGACCCCTATGCTTTCAAGAACAGGAGATTATTATCAATTTGTAGATTATTTTCTAAGGCAAGTGCTCCAGGATTTATTTCCTCACCCCATTGGTTGTTTCTCTCAGGAGGTTATAGAATGGATAGAGCATCCACCTATCCCATTGGATTATTTCTTGGGTGAGGATTTTACGTTTGTTAGGTTTCATGGCTTTCCTAAGGATTTTTTCTGACTCCCTAAATTTGTAATAGACCGAAACTTTGCATTAGAAGCATGCCGATAAGTATCTACCATCAATAGGATATATGGTGCTGGGAGGAATAAAGTAAAGCTTTTTGATCTTCCCCTTATGATTGCAAAGAATCAAATGATACTGGCTAAGTGAAAGGCTGAGGATGAGATCATAAATTTACTGGCAGCTTTGGGTGTGGTCCTCATTTGTGACAAATGGAATTATAACCTGGATGAGCATTTCATTTGAAGGCATGAGGATAGGGAATACTTCCAAAGAAGGAGAAATCTTGGTCGGGAGAGTGTAGAAATATACATTGACCTAGCCCGCATTCTAGAAGAGAGGCCAACATGGAAAAAAAATTATGAGCCCCAAGCACAGTATTAGAGGAATCTCCCAATGGGAAAATATCTTAATGCATAGCTAAGGCATAAGGGATGTTCAAAAAGAAAGAAGGAAAACTTCTGGAGGTTCCAACAAGAGATGAGAAATCCAGGTGCCTTCTTTGGTAGCTTTTTGCTCGATGAGGAATTCGAGGACATATATGACAAAGAGGATGATTCTGACAACAAAAATCGTAAGACAAGCCATGAAATTGATGAGGAACAAGTTCCACTCCTAGTTCCTAGACCTCAAGAATCTGACATTCAAAGAGATTCAAGGAAAGGGGGTCCACAAGTTCCATCTACCTCACATGCCTGAAGTAAAGTAAAAGGGGCCCAATAGTCCCCAAGGGGATCCTTAGCGACCGTTGAAGGTCAAATGTTAGAGGAATCTCTAGTTTGAGGATCAAAATGTGTTGGTCCTAATCATGTGAAGTGAAGGAGGATCCAAGACCTAGGTGCCCCTAATGTACTGGTCCAATAGGAAGAAGAAGTGGAGTCTACCTTGCAAAATGTTTCATCCATTGTGGCTCAGGTAAGTTTCGCTCCCCCTCTTCTTCATATTTCTATGTCTTTGTTCAATCCCCTACCTCCTCCTGTTAGAGGGAATCCTCCATCTTCGATTCCTAAACTAGCAATGATGAATGCACCCCCTAACATTGTCAATAAATCTACTAAAACCATCCCACGTGCCAAAGGAGTGTCATCCATTGTGGTCAATGTTGTTTCATTAATTGCTTTATCAAAGGCCCCCATTGGAATGGATAAAGCCACTGCCATTCCCATTACTCCCGGCCAATCTACTTTCAGGAAGGAACCTCTCCATCAAATTATTTCTATGTT
The DNA here is from genome assembly GCA_007258455.2 of Sequoia sempervirens. Taxonomy (NCBI): domain Eukaryota; kingdom Viridiplantae; phylum Streptophyta; class Pinopsida; order Cupressales; family Cupressaceae; genus Sequoia; species Sequoia sempervirens. The sequence goes on from VDFB02276939.1 coordinate 107,052, forward strand.
TACCCTATTATTTCTTCCCCTGCTTCATTTGGTGTCCCACCTTTTTCCATGATCACGCTTCCCTTTGCCTCCCCCCACACTCATGCATCTAAATTTTCCCCTACCTTCACTCTTTTTGGGATTCCCCCTAGTACTCCCATTGTAGCTCAGAGTGTCAATGTCCCTCAGACTCTTCAGGGTCATTTCAACACTACCAAATAGGCCCAAAAGGCCAAGAAGCATAAAATGTTGTCAAAAAGTGCCGAGGGGCCCACCACCAAGAGGATCGAAGCCTATTTTAATGAAGAGAAAAACTCTCTACTTATTACTACCATGAAGCCACTCATTTCCAAGCTCGAAGGATAGATGCAAAAGGAAGATTATGAAATTCAAGCTATGGGCCAGGACTTGAGAGAAACTCACCCACATGATAAGATGGTCCTAGCCAAAGCCACATAGAGGGTGGTATATGCTAACTATGAAATGCTAGACATGCAATTAAGGAAGTTTGAGGTTGAGTTGGAAAATGTAAAAGGAATAGTGAGAAAACTATGAAATGAAGTATGAGCCAAGTAGGCTGAGGTAACCAGTGTAAGGAAAATTCAAGGCCAACAAGGAGAAGTGTCCAGGTTGCTTGCAGATGCTTGGAATGAACAAGTTCAACTTCATGCTAAAATTGAAAACTTAAAGAGAGATTTAAGTGATGTTTGATCCTAAAATACCAATGAACTTCAGAGGATCCAGATAGAGGTAGAAGAGTCAAGACAAGAAGTTAGAAGACTAAGAGCTCTTAGTTGGAAAATTCTCTTCATGAGAAGGGTCAAATGGAAGAAAACACTAGGGCAAGAGAGGCTCAATTTAACTAGGAGTTAACTACTGCAAGAGGATCTAGATCCCTCCCTATAATGAGAACAATGATAGCTATGCATTGGGAGTGGATAGCGACTAGTGTGTGTGTTATGGGACCTTCCTTGCAATTTCTAAGTGGTGTTAGGAACTGAATGTTGAGGTTGGTCTGATGGCTAATCACTTCATGAAAATTTTTCACCCTGAGTGGCTGATTCCCAAAGTTTTATGTCCAAATTGAGCATCACCACTGATCAAGTTCTTGAAAGAGCAGGAATTCTTGATGGGTGGGTCACCTTCATCAAAGCCAGTGAGATCATCAAATGTCACATGGTTGCAAAAAAATGTAAGGATTACTAGATGGTGTTGAATAAACGGGTCATTGAGATCAAGAAGGACTTCATTGTCTAGGTCGGTTTTGGGTTGCCTCCTCTTCTTTCACCAGATGAAGATGCATTGAAAATGGAGCAAATCTCAATGATGCAATCCAATAAAAAATCCAAACCACTTCAGAACTTCCAAGCTTGAGTGTTGCGCCCATGGTGGATGATGTTGAGCATAATATCTACCCTCTTTCTCAACTCTATTATCACTTGGGTGTGATTTCTTCCAGATGGGGGGTCATCTCTTTAAGGAGGTTTTTCATCTTGAACAAGCATATAGGTATATCCAGACCCTTGTTTTACCAACTGATGCAGATTGGGAGACTCAGTGTATTGCTTTTTCAAACTCCAAGAACAACCAAAAGGCTAGGTTCATATTTTTGTAGAGTGAAGACCCCTGTGAGTCACCAAAAATGTGAAGTAATTTTTTTTGCCTCAGTCATTTTCATTTTTTGGCTTGCATAAATGTCTTCAGCTTCAGGTGCACCCACACTCAAATAGAATCATCAAAAAGATGGGCAATGTGCCACGTGGTGGTTGTACAGCTTTCATCTTTCATCTTCCTTTTAGGAGAGAGTTTGGGACACATGTTGACACATTAGAAATTTTCTTGGGAGATATATTCATGAGCTCAAGAGTTTTTTCCTTGCTGATACATCAACTCTTTGTTGCAGGCTATTTGCACCTCCTATGGAGTAATCTAATTGAGGAGTTAGTCAGAGTTGGCTAGCCTTTTCTTTTCTTTTCTTAGTTTTTGGGATGGAATTTTTGAGATGGTGGCTGGGAGTGATGTGATCAGTCAATTGGGACTTTTTCCAAGTTGTTGTTTTTAGGACTTGATCATTTATGAGCCTCTATCTTTTCTAAAATATCTAAAGGATATTAATACAGTAGTTGAGAATTGATGTGCAAATATCATTGCAACCTAACCAAAGATCTATGCTTAGATCATGTGCTATTAACTATCAACACCTAGCATAAATTACTTCTAAGATGAGGTGGTGTGAATCTTTTGTTCTGGCTATATAAAGAGGGTGAGGACACAAAAGAAAGAGGATTTTTCCAAGTGATATTTTCTTTATTAAGAAAAGTTTCTTTAGTTTTCTTTGGGTTTTAGAATTATTTTCAGAAGCAATTTGCATAACTACTTTACTCTAGCATGTTATATCTATTAAGGTTTAAACTATTGTTAGATTGGCATCTGACCTCTATTTCAAAGTTCATTTGATATTTAAAAACATGAAGTACTAAGGATAAATTGTTGAGACTGTGCATGTATGGTCTTCTTCTAGTTTTCTTTCTTTATATTGTCACTCTAAATGAAATACTGTGTCTTGCATGCTATATCTAGGTAGTTTAAGTAGCATATTTCTATGCTTTATGCTCCTATGGTAGAGTAGTGGCTTAAGAAAATTGGACTATGTCATTGGACTTCTTTGTTTTTTTGAAAGTTATTATTTTGTTGTGCTATGATGTATTAGGAGGAAGAGTTCATGTGATTTCTGAAATATTGTTCTATTACCCATAAGAAATCTTTATGTTTGATCGGACCTTAATGAACCCTACCTTTGGAAAGATTTGAAAGTCTCCACTGTGCTTGAAGTTAGCCTTTGTTGTTTGTTCTCTTTCCAACAATGAGGGGTTGTGGCATTTTTTGTCTATTTATATCAATCATAGGAATGATTTGGGTTTGAAATGTTGTAAAAGCTTTGGTGCATTGCCTTTTATGTTTTATGTTTATATTCCTTCTCCCCTTATCTCAAAAACCCAAAGAAGACTCAACTTTCTATAAAAAACCCGTAGGTATTTAGTGAGATGCAATTTATCCCCCACTAGCTGAATTTCCCATAAGATTTTTGGAGAGGTGCAAGCTTTGATGATCAACAACTTATACAAAATCATATGAATTAAAAGAGAATACTAGGGTATGTGCAGGATCATCATGGAAAAAATAGGCCCTTAAGTGGCAAAAAATTCAGAAAAATGTCGAGTTAAATGACTTGACATAAAGGCCCAGTTAAGTTATCTATATTATTTCCACAAAAATATGAGATGGGAATCATAGAAAATTAGATAGTTTCTAAACTACTGGTTTGTTTAAAAAAGAAAAAATCTATTTGGTGAATTTGAATTTAATACAGTAGTACTTAAATTCAGGGAAAAATAAGTAGGTGTCTGTCTGACCACCCTAACCACAATATAATGATAATATTTTTTATAAGATTTTAGATATAACTAGATGACTCATGTCTTGATGTGATGCATATTTTTTTGTATTTTTTTTCCAAGTAAATAATTAAGTATGAATTTTTTATAACAACTTTGAAAAAATATAAAAACTCATATGTTTGACCACCTTAACTTGGTCAAAACTTCATGAAATTCAATTCTTTTTAATAATCTATAATTATCTAAGCATATATTGTGACCCACATGTTTTGGATTCAAAAATGTGATATTGTTTGAAAGGACCTTATGGATGTTTTTTCAAATCAACCTATCAATCAGGCTTTAGTCTCATAATTCAAATAAATGAATAATAGTTATTTATTCAAATTCAAAATAAAAACATAATTTATAACAGGTGTGAGAATCTCTATGAAAACCTTTTGTTTCATCGATTTTGGGTTAAAAAAAGTCGTCAGCTACATACCCTACACATACCCATCATATCACCACTTTTTGGCCCATCATGATCCTACACATACCCACCACTAGAATTTTACCCAATTTTTTCCTTCCTTGTGATCAACCAGGCACTTATGCATGTTTTCTGCTAGGTAAGTGGCATAATCATAAACCATATTAAAAGTTACATATTGAATATGGCCAGCCATGTATGGATATTCAATAGGTATTGTCTCAGGTACATCAAAGCCAATAATTTGATATAAAGAACAAATAGTTCTCTTAAAGTAATGGGTAAAATAATTTAGAGGGAAAGGTTCTTTCTCATCTTTTCCAATTCTAATTTTCTTCCTATTCTTCCCAATTCTAGTAGAAGCACAATGGATAGGCAACAATGTAGTTTGGAACACAACTTTGATATTCTCATATTGGTTTTTGAAATTCTCCAAGTCAATGGGAATCATATCTTGGATCCATTCATGCAGTTTGAAAATTTTTGCAATCTCTTCCTTGGTAATCCTAACAACTTTAGTACTATTACAAGCCCTGACAATTCTAGACACAGGATCATATCTAGCTAGGATATCTTTGAGGAAATGCACATCCACATATACATTTGGGACCACTAGCTTTCCAATGTCATATCTCCAGGTATGGAAAATGGGATATTCACAATTCCTATTCCCAAACCAATTTCTAAACATTTTCTAGCCAGTATAAGGTATTTTTCTTGTCTGACCCAATCTTGCCTGTCTTGTAACCCTTCATAAACTCTAGGACCATTTTACATCCTTGGTCCATTGCTCTTCTTATTAGTTGATGGTTTCAAATGGTCAATGATATCATCAGAGAGAAACCTAGCTAGGGTTTCAAATTGAGGATTTTGCGCTTTGGGGGCCATGGATATTCACGTGGGTTTGCAATGGAATAGGGTTCTACCAAAAAATAACTTGAAAAAAATATTCCCTTACAAAGCAGCTTAAGGAAGGAACACAAGATGCAAACTTGGAAAGACTCGACTGAGGGGAACAATCTTATACACTTTTAATGCAAAGAGGCAATTAAAGCATGCAGGTTAAAGCAATTGGAAGAAAACTATCTCAATTTAGCCTTAACTCATGATATTTCAAATAAAGCATAGAGTTTAGTTTTAATTATACTCACAACTTTTCACATTTTTAGGAACCCTGACTTGTGCACGCTCCAACTCGAACACTTTGATCAACTTTCAGGTTGCTTTGCACCAATTCATAAACTTCAATAATGTGAGGAAATTAATTTTTGGATATTTCATGACCCAATTTCAATAACTGCTTGTGTCGTTTAAACCATTACTACTCGCTCATGTGAAGCAAAATCGCTCAAATTCCTGCATGCTCAATTTTAAATATCAGTTGTTGATTTCATCCTAAGATGACACCATGAGTGACTCAAATTGTGTCAACACAATTTGAATTTACTTCGTGATACTTTTCCAACTCATCATTCAATAGGAGAGTATTGACTAGAAACCCCCTCATCTCTTTGTGTGGGCTCCACTTCCTTTTTCCATCAAATGGAACAATACACATGTCGTCCTTTCACAGACCTCACAAGTCTCCTGATGAGCATTATATTAATGCTACGAGGTGTGCGATAGACGGTTAAGATTTTTCCTTGCTATTGCTCGTAAACCGTCGATCTTGGAAGTACTGGACATCAGACATAATGCAAACAGCCTAGATCCCACCATAGTGAGGACACATTTCAAACAATCATGAACCTCACACATCTTCTTATAGTCACTCTTTAAGTCATGTGCATTGTGTGATTGACAGTCAGGATCCTGTCTTCAGATCGGACAGGTGGTATTTCCTGCACATGTCAACAAGGTTAGTTCTTCAAAAGGGGCCAACACTAGGCTAGTAGGTTTTAACCCTCAAAGTGGACACTTTATAAAAGTGAATTTATAATATTTTCAGCCCAACTTAGACATTACTTAAGATAATGACAAAACCAGGTGACTGACACACCTAAGTGAAAGGGGCTGGTAAAAAGATGTTTGCGATGGCCAAAGATATAACTTGAATAATTGATGATTGGGTTTAGTAAGTCAACCCAAAATTAAAACACCGAAGGCCTAAAACATGAAGAACATGAAAGCAAGGATGAAGAGCTAAAACCCTAGACCTTACCAGTAGACATACATGTGACATGCCATTGCCAAGCAAAAAATGAGCTTAAAATCTCAAAAATTGTAGGAGCTCCATCAATACTTCATATAAATCAACCTCTAATTCATTTCATAATACATGTATAAATTGACCTTAATTTACTATATATATATATCAATAATAGCCTTAATACTATATATATGGGTGATCCCATAATAGTGGTTTACAATTTTTGGCCAAACTAGACACTGAAATTATTATTTTTAACTAAATCTTCACTTTCGGGCACCTATAGTGGCTAAACCATGAGGAATTTAAGGATGATAAAAACTAGAGTTTCATGGAATTTTTTATGTAGATTCTAAATATTATATTTTCAAAAATTTTGGAATTATATTGTACTTCTTTTTTCCATCTCCTCAAAACTAATTTTTTTAAAACAGCAATTTTAAAAGTGACGCTCGCGTATAAGCCATAACTTTTTTCCAGCAGAGGGATAAATTTAATTCTTTTTCGAATTTAGATTTGTAACTCTGATATCTGGTGCTTCCACTTGGTTGAATGGATTTTTCATTGAATATTTTTCTTTAATCTAATTTCAAAGTCAAATAATTGAATTTTAGACATAGCGAGCCGTCTAACCGTAACTTTTTTATATAAAATTCAATTTACTTTGTTGGATTCAGAACTTAATATCGTGCAATCCTTTAATTTTTTTTTGATATCTACTATTTTTTCCACATGTGAAATAAAGAGTTTGATTTTAGATGAAAAACCTACATTCACAAGAAATAAAATAAATATAATAATAAAATTATACTTTTGAAATTATAATAGGACTATATATACTTAAAAATAAATTTTAGTAGATTTATTTGATCCCCAAAAGGTAAATCAAAGTGGTTTTTTATCGACATTTTTTTTTGATAGGTGTAGGAACTCCATAATTATAGGTATGGTTTTAAAACTAGTGGGAGTTTCTGTCAAGGGGTTTGAAGATCTAAGGTTGTTTTTGATGAGCCGCTTTACACTTTTCAATGGAATAACCAAAGTGAAACTTTTTAAGGGTTAAATCATTATATTTTCTAAAAATATCACGATTTCCCAGCAAAATCAATCTCATTGGCTCGTTTGTGGGATCACTTATGCCTCTAACATCAAAACTTTTGCATATTCATCTATTACGCCAACAATTCATCTATATTATCAACTAAAATGTATTTGATATTCAAATGAATAAGATCGGATTAACTTCATATATCATATATAATATATCATTATATATGTCTCTTCTACTCATATATGAATACTTATAGCATATCTATGCATGTATGTGTATGCGTAGATATGTCAATGTATCTGTATGGCATTTCCATTTTCCTTTACATACGTATACATTGATACATGTATACATATGCATATATTTATATATCATATATATATATATACATTTGATATGTTCACAATCACACACATTAACAATTACTATCTTATTGGTATATATATGTAAATATATATACCATCATATTTTCCTTCAGATATCTCTATTCTCACAAGCAACCCATTCAAAAGCACACATAGGTATGTCTACCTACACACTCCCATGTATGTGTTCCTTCATGCGTATGGATTACTATTGTCATGTGTATGCATTTATATAAACACTCAATCATATATACATATTATCAATCAAGCATAGAAAAAGTAAAGTACTCATAAGCATCAAGAACTAAACATAAACCAAGAATGCTCCTAATAGAAATCAAACTCCTTTCTATTGCAAACACATCATGCTAAAGGATAAATTACCAATTCAAAAAATCTATGACTTGACTCGACTATTATGCTAGTGAGTGTGTATATAAGCTCAATTAGGTTACGTTACCGGTTACTTCACCAAGGTCTTCTCCTAAGTGATACTTCCCCTCCCTTTGGAGGATTGATTCTAAACTTGCATCCAACTCATCACATTTTCATGGTAGTTATCCATTCATCAATGCAAATATTTTAAATATCCTTTTCATAATTAGAATATCAATTCAATAGCCATTCATTCATAATTCATAATTAAAAAGGTACAAACACATTTATTTCTAATTATAATTCCAAATACATTCACAAATATAATAATTTCCCTAACATAGTAATAGTATATAGGTAAATCCACAATGGGGTGTGACAATGTTGAGGATGAAGTAGATGATGAAGATGAGAATGAATATGATGGCTACTAGGATGATGATGATGATGAGCTGCTATTATATTTGTTGCTCAATATTTGGTTTTTCAAGGATCATATCTCTAGTTAAATACAACTAAATTATTTATTGTAAATAAATTTTGAGCTATTAATGAAAATTTTGGATGAACCAAGTCATTTGAGAGATTTGTATTGTTTAGTGTCAAATTTCATTGAATCCATCCATTATATTTAATTAAATTTTGACTTTCTTCTAAGTATTTTTCTTTGTAAAATCTAGAGTTTTAATGTGGATGCATCCACTCACTGTCACATGACTATCCATCTACCTCGATGTGTATATCCTTGCACATTTAGTGTCCCATGGTAAGTTATTGTAACACACCCATCTATTTTGGGAAGGTACCTTTGTAATTTTCTATTGTTAACATGAAATTACTCAAGATTAGAAGTGGGTTTTATGGGGAAAAGGTTATGTTAAATTGATAATTCTTTTGGCTTAAATTTAAATAGTATAGTGTATGGTAGTGGAATTAAAATTTAGTTCTATTATACATATAAAATTTAGATTTTGGACATAGGACTTTATTTTATTTAATTTTAAATATTTACAAGTTTTGAAAATATACATGTATTTTTTAATAGAAAATATATAAGAATAATAGATTTTTTGGTTCTACACTAAAATCCTTGGAAATAAGCTAAATTTCATACTTCCTTTCACTCTTTGAGCCAAGTGAATGTCTCTAATTTCCCATCTCTATTCTAGAGATCTATAAATCAAAATTAAAAAATAAATGTTTTCCTTAGAAGATAAAAAAATCCAATTATAACACACTTGATTTATGTCATTTCCTTTCAATCAAACTCAAGGTGCACATCCACATTATCATGATATCTTTTCATGTAGAACCAAATCTTTCTTTTTTTGGTCACCCTTGCATCTTCAAGACTATGGTATTACATAGTCAATTTGGATTGATCACTCAAAGGTTCCATTTTCTTGCATCTATAAACGATCTACAACGCTAAGAAACCATTGTGATTCATTACATTTCCACTCATCATTAAACATCATCTTGAACCTTAGAGATCTACTAACACCAAAGAGTGCAAGCCCATCAGAATACCCACTTGTTCGATCATAGTGATCCATCACTAGCCACATTTCCATGTTACTTTTCTCCCATAGATTCTGAAAGTAAATATAGCTAGAAATAATAGTTTTCCATGCAAAGAGCGAGCAATTTGAAATTGGAACAAAGTATGAAGAGGAAGTTTAAAAAATACTATGTTCAAGATGTCCTTTGGAATATGATACATGAACATTGATTCTTCCATGACACATGTACTTCTTTATTTAAGCCATCCTCTTTGCATGAGTTGACTCTAAGTTGACATGATGAAAAATTTCACCTCTATTTTATGCATCCTTAGGATAATCCATGTCATATATTTAGTTTCTTGATCCATCCTCTATGCTCAATGCATCCTCTATGCATGATCCAATTTTAAGGGTAAACCAAATTGGTATAAATTCTACTTGATCAAGAATAATTTTTTTTCTATGCATCCATTACTTAATACTTTCCATATGTATCTTTCTTTAAGTCATCCTCTCTTTAAGGCCTAAATATAAGTGTGAGACAATTGGTATAAGGGTTCTTAAATTCCATTTCTTCTTCATTGATAATCCTATTCCAATTGATTTTCTTTCTCTTAATACCATGGATGAACCTTGAATTGTCATATTCTCCCTTGGAAGCCATCATATCTTTGTGAGGTACATCTAACAAACCCCTATGGAACTAAATAAAATTAAAGCTTATATTCGATGAAAAATTTGAGCTATTTCCTCAACTTCAATAATATGGAATTTTTTATCAACCAAGAAATCTTGGAGCCTTGCATTTGTTTGGTGTCAATTTTTTTTGGAGCCACTCTTTATTTTCAATCAAAGTTTGAATTTATGTTGAGAAGTTAACTCTAGAAAATCTATTGGGTTTTAATGTTTTTTTCCCTTCATCTTTAGAATACTAAGCACCTATCGTCATATGCATAGTCTTGAGAATTTAATGTCCCATGGAAGGCTATTTCTTATCATGAGAGTGTTAGGAATTGTATGCAAAAAATATCAATTAAATGAAAATAAAGATTAAACAAAGGAATGGAAAACACATAAATAATAATAGCGAGAGACAATATTCAATGTGGTTTAGCCAAACTCGGGCTACATCCACCAACAAAGAGTCCAATATTATTATCCTATAAATCAAACCAATTACAACTAGTAATCCCTTGCAACTCAATATTGTTGCAATTGCTACAATACAATGTCAACAAAAACCCTAACCTTTAGCCTTTTATCAAGACTTATGTCAGTTACAAAATAGGGTTATAGGGTTTTTTTGTGTTTTTTTTCTGCCCCTTGACCCCGTCTTGGGGGCACTGCCCCCAAACCCCCGTTAAATAATTTGGGGAAAAATTGCACCGATAAAAGGGAAAAAATTAACCTCCGAGTCTAATTAGGCTCCATATACCAATAGGGAGATGGGTTCTTGTGAACCATGACTCATGAAGGTTGTGAAAATGGGGTTGCAAGTTAAGTGGGCTTAACCTTGGGGAAAAATCCATTGTTAAATGTGCCATGGAGAAGATGAAAATGATGGAAGGCATAGAGGAAAAATTGGATGACATTGTAAATAATTAATTTAAATATTGGTGGACTATTTTTGTAATGATTTTCATTTATGAAAACTCGCAATGCCTAAAAACACTCACTCCTTACCAATCCTATGTAATTCATTACAAAATCTGTAACCCTCCTTAAGTGTTTTAATCAACTCTTTGAGTTAAAGCTAAAAAAAAATCACACATTCAATGGAACAATTGAAGATAAATGATAACACCATTAGTAATTTCATTTATAACTTGTGAGAAAGATACATAGGAGAGTGTTTGTTTCCAAACTAATATTTGTTTCAATATCAATAGTTTCTATAAAGCTATTTTAAGACTATTACATATAAGACTCATATCCAAGACAATCTACTATTCTATTTATCCATATTATGTATGAAGTGCCTTTCTTGAACTTAACTTTCTCCTAAAACCCTGTTTGAGACTTAAAAATCCAACCCTTTGTAATGAGCCTTGAAATTCCCTTTATAGAACAAGGGAGGAACAAGCATCAAGCTCAATTATATTTACATTTTATTTCATTTGAATATCATTTGCACCAGAATCTAAGATGTCCTTATTTAGTTACATGCACTCATTGTAGAAAATGGAAGACTAAGAGACCAAATTCCACATCCTTTGCATGAAGACATGTGAGCTCATCAAATGGTAAAGTTTATTGTAGTAGCATTGAAACCTCGTCCTTGTTGACTAAAGAAGATTCTCCACTCCCATCCCTAGAAAAAACTTGTATACCACCCAAAAAAAACCTACATGTCACAAACATTAGGAAGTCTGGCACTTCTCCAACACACCAGCCTGAAAAATTTCAACATCAACACTAGAAACAAGAAATCAAATGAATGCTAAATAGGAAAATCCTGAAAAAAGGGCAATGGTGTCGTAAAAATAAAAAATGGAGCAGATTCATCACTTTGAGTCATCAACCTCAGAGGATACTTTCCCACATCTTGTTCATGGTAGAATTGGAGGAACTGTCACCAGCTACTCATCAGAGTCTTTAGAAGGTACCAGGGAGAGTGGATAATGGTCACACTCCAGATCAAACTCACCCTCACATTCTAAAGGGCTATTAGAAACCTCACTAGGAGAATTACATCCTCCTAGATAAGCCTTATGACACTTGCACCTTTTATTTTCCTTCTTTCCATATTCCACCAACTTTTTCCCTTTGAAATTGATGAGCTCTTCTGAAAATATTTGGCTCCTTGAGCCGTAATTACTCCTGACACCATATTTCTTGAATTTTCTACATCCCCTTCTACTGTTTGTTGTATCAGGAGCTCCCTATGTCTCAATTTCATCCTCAGGAGCATTCTCCTTAGACTCAAGCAAACTCAATCTCCTAGACCTTCGAACTAGCCTAGTAGACTCTCCAGACTTACTGATCTTATCAGTGATAAGAACTAGAAAACTTTCACCAACTTTGCTCTTGGACTCAAACTTAATAGTCAATGTCTGAATGCAAATTCAAAATGAAAAATATGGCTTATATTGAGTCATACAAGCATTCCAACCATTAATACTCAAAGAAAACTTGTGTGCACAGGCTGACAATAGTCTGCTTCGAGCTCTTAAAATCTCAACAGTTGATCTTGTTTTAAAACAAAAATCAACGAAAAAATATCACCAGTGTAACTAGTTGTGATAAAGTTTAAAAATATGCTATTAATGCCTTTTCCTAATCAAAAATATCAAACTAGATATACATCCAATCAGTACTCATATTTCAACCACATAATTAACATCAATTTAAAACTTGTCATGCCATGGTTACCCGCTCGCACTTGGGAATTAATCTTCTTGTATTTATTCATAGTAGAACATTGGGGATTGATCTTAATTTTATATTAGAGTATCAGATCATAAACTGCCTTGCTTAATTATCACCTTTCCACACATACCAATAACTATTAGAACCAACGACCGAACTCCCAAACATGTGCCTCAAAGAATAAACTTGAAAAATAGCACTGTTTTGAAATAGTACCCTCTTAGCCAAATTTAGCAGCTTTCCAACTCCATTAGTCCATTAGAGCCTTTTAGAAAGTCCACATGGTCTTTATCCGCTCACCTGCCATAAAATATGGCATATAGGAGGGCCCCTCATGGGATGATGATGAGCGGTCAAGATTGACCCACATCACCTACCATTGTCGATTTCCTTCCTTACAAAGCAATCACCATATTTAGAGCTTGGAAAGTTTCTTGATAAGTGAAAGGTGTCGCCCTTCCCGCTAGCCCATGTAACTATCCTTTCTTAATACTTTAGATGGATGGGCATGTGGGGAATGGTCCCAATGAAGACACGTGTTGTAGTGTTTTTCATTGATCATTCTACGAACTACGTCCACTAGCCTTATGGAGACACTAGTCACTATTATCAATAGTTTTGCACCCTGCTGAATGCAATATTTAGAAAACTACTGAAACATGGAAACCTCTTTCAGATGTGGGTGATCTACATGAAAGAGGAATCTCCAGAGTGAGCTGGTTCTCCGAATAATAAATCCTAATCTAAAACTTCAGGGGAAAAAGGATGAAAAGATGAACTGAAAATAAATTTGAATCTAACTGATGATGACTAAAACCTCTGACAGAAAACTAAAACCTGTCACTCACAACAATCCCATCACTTCAATGATTCCTACAATCTCACCAATACATGATTTCATCATTAATTCATATGAAGATTCAGAACTTTGAATACAACACAACCTGAAAACATGAAAACCTGTGTAGAAGAAAAGATAAAGATAGGACATTAAGGTTTCAAACTTGAATACACAAAATATCAAACTACTGTTACCAGTCTTGAGACAAGAAAGTCGAAAGAAGAACTCTACTGTATTATTGGAATTGAAAGAGTGTCAATCTGTCAAAACTGAGTACAATGTTCACAAGCTCAAAAAAGCATAAGAGCAGGAATTCTGATTCACCATTGCCGAGAATGGAGAGTTGAAAGACTAAGTCTATCCAAGAACTCTCAAGGAAACCCTAATCCGAGCTCAAAAAAAAGAAAAAGCTAAAATAATCATTAAAAGGATTAATAATCATCCTTCATGCCTTAATCATCTTGCTAAAATCCCTCATTGATTTCTTTTAAAATCAATTAAAAATAAAACCCTAGAATAAATAATACACCTTTAAGCAAAAGCTCCTAAGTCATATGGCATCTAAACTTAGGTCATAAGATATTGAACAATACTATCCCCAAAGCTTAATATTTCACTAGGGATTAAGGGGAAAATACTAATTCCTAACCCATAGACCAACTTGGAATTCAGCCTCCATGATATTCATTTGGACTTAAATTAAATAAATCACAAGGAAAACATTGTGACTTTCAACCCTCCATTGGAATTCACCACATGTGCTTGATTGAATATTCTAGAACATCATGATGTTCGAATTAGGGTTTGGTCAAAACAGAATTGAACCCTAATTATCACTCATTTTCACACTCTCCACTTGCAAGGAAGAGTTTTGCCGCCTTCAGCCACCGCTATGACTCTGTCAAGCTCGAGCTCGAATGCTTCAATAATCTTTCCCTATTCTCTAGTTGATCGAAAACTCCAGTGGGTAAGTCTAACTTTGAAGTATTGAAGCTCTTTTCACTTACTATCGAATACCAAAAGAGATAAGGCCATGGCCTGCATGAGTTTGTTCTCTTCTGACGCATTGCTATGCTTTCTAGAACTTTGACCCTTATGAATTCGAGCTTGGCTTCTGCAATTCACTCTATGAAAGCTCGACTTGTACTTTTGTTTTCCCTCACTGTGCAAAGGTAAGCTTTATTTAATGGTTTATTATGTCCTTGAGGCCGTGGCTTTACACATTCTAATATATTTTGCCTTGCTTTTCTGTGTGCTTCCTGTGCTCAAACTACTATTAAAGCTCGACCACCAGTTTGAGAGCTTGACCCTTTGGTTTCTGAATACTTCATGAAGCTCTGGTTTCTGTCTTATGAGTATCGCTATAGCTTACCATCATTGGGAAGACCTCTCATAGAGAGCTTGAGTCATACCAAAAATCTTACGTTTTCATTCCTGTCGCCAAGACAATGTGCTTTCGGGGAGACCTCTTGTAGATAAAAAGGTTATACCGAAACACCTTGAAATCACCTTAGATCACCAAGAACAAACAAATCTTACACCGATAAAGTCCTTTTGATTTATTTTGGATTCAACCCAGAATAGAAAACTTACCATTATGTCTCCCTAAGAGTAAATCCGTTTATGGTTGTTATAGAAATGTCAATAAATATGCATTTCCCTCCTATTCTATGACCCAACTCAGAGACTTGCATCTATTGTACATTCTTGTTATATAATTCCAGATTTCACATGGGTTATCTTTGTAATTGATTTTTTCTACACTTTGAAGCTAACCCCGAAAATGGGTACTCGAAACTTTTAAGGGAAACTGCATTTTCTGTATCTTGATGCTAAACTGAAGTGGTTTTTGGGATTGTTAAAGAAAAATGTATTTCTTTTCCTCTGAAGCTTGACTTAGCACAAAAAATTCATATTTTGTATTCTATTGTCTTTTATATGCGAAACTCATATGGGTATCATAGATTACCATATTTATTGCATTTTGTAAAACAAACCCACATGTGGGTAACTGCTATTCTTCTTTGTTTACCCATAGAACTGAAAGCACCTGTAAGAGTTAATAAAATCTGTATATTTTGCTTGAACTCAGTTTATGAACTCGACCCATCATTCATTACATATAGTCTTGGATTTTGGCACAAACCCTCAAATGAGTATACCATACCCAAAGAACAATGTATGCACTTTCTACTAGGGTTTGATTCACAATAGCTTCATATGCATTTATTTTTTCAGGAAAGACACTTACACAGATAGCTGTAACAGGAAACTCCATATTGGCATTTGATGTTTGCTTTTAGATCTTCCTTCAAAAATATACACTCATGGTTTAGATCAAAATCTATGTTAATCTATATTCAGTTATGGGCTCCTTTAAGCATTCAGACTCCTTTAATTTGCATTCTGCATTATTTGGACATTGAGCTCATGCCACCTCCACTGAGACAAAACCTGTCATGGTTGAGATCTAAAATCAAAAATTGATCCAAAGTGAACTCCTATTTTTCTATTTTAGCACTTATGCAGGGCTTTTAAGTTAACATTTAATCATACTAGAATGTACCTAGTCTTCTATTCCTAGGCATAACTAGCACCTCAAAACCTTCTTCTGGAAACAAATTGTTTGCTCCTTCCTTGACAGTCTATGAAGATCACTAGCTTAATACTTATAACTCCCCATGTATATTGTCTATACAAACAACAATGTCCCTTTTAACCTTGTTTAATTCTAACATAGCAACTTTCTCCTTCTACATTTGAAAACTATAGAGGTTTTTCCTTTTTCTTTTGAATTGAAACATTACATCAGTATGAACCACTTCTACTCACCAGTTCAGATGTGTAGCTGGTAACTCAGAATCATTCTAGAAAGACAATGCTTGCTCCTTTGTTATTTTTCTGAAAATATTACTTTGTTATTACCATTGATAATGCAGTATTTTCTCTACTAGTCAACTTGGAACTAGAAATTCATGTAACACTCAAGTGCACTTTCTGTGTTTGTTCTCATGAGCAACATGGTACTCTTCATGCATTTTTATATTTCACCATATAAACTGCTCTCAAAATCTGTTCTCTTTGATGATAAAAATTAAAAAAGAACATTAAGGCATAATGTATGCCTATTCACTATCCAAGAAAGATTTGATGAACTGAAACTCACATGACATTTGATTATAATCAGCACAAGAAATGAAGTCATTCAACAATTTTTGATGTAAATGTACTCAGTTAAATTTATTAAGTGAACTAAACTCACTATTCACTTGTAGCCTTCAGAAAGAATCCTGATCGTTATGAATGGACAATTTCTTTCGTTCCTTGATGGATTCTCTGTTTTATTCCTTCAGTTGTATTTTATTTCATTTGATGAATATTATGAAGTATCCTTTTTAAAAAATAGCCCATTTAATGAATAGGGAAGCATGTCAAGCTCTACCCTTGTGGGAGCGCATTTTACTCCACATGCTTGGTCTTTGAATAATGTTCAGCTTCATGACTTTACCTATACCTGCACAAGGAAACAAACAGCGTTAGCATAAAAAATAGAACATGTTGATTATGATGTTGCTATTTCTCCTTCAGCTTACTTATTTCATACTGCACTTGATTGATTGTTTCAATGCATTGCTAATAGTATGTTGTACTATTGTAGGTGCATCATATAAGTTACATCATAATCAGAGCCACTGACACCCCTCTTTTCCTCTTACAGGTCGACGGAGCTCAAGAAGGCAAGGTGCACCATTTGGCATTGAATGTCGATAATCAGGCAATGATGATTATCTATCACTTAGATGTTTTCTTTTCTACACTTCTAGTAGTGCAATGTGCTGTTAGAAATGTATTGTAGCAGTCGCAGTTATATCCATGGCTTGTGTTGATCTTTGATTTCAATTATGCTTTTCAATTGAAAAGAAAATGCATTTCATGCAATGTTTTAATACTATTCTGATTGTGAAATCAAATGAAGCCTTGTAAAAATATGAGTTTTACGAAATGAATAAAAGCATCTAAAATGCTATTTTGCTCATGTACTCAATTCTGTATTTCTTTTAAATCTGCAACATCTGAATGGTACTATGAAACTCTATCTTTCTTTAGAATGAATAACTATTGTTTGATGCATAAAGGTAATAATGCAAAATAATCAGCCAGCTTCTCCATTTGAGCTGAGGTGAAAAATATGTAACATTTTGGTGATTTCTGCTATATGCTTGCCTGCTAAGCATAGATTAGTGGCCTTTAAACAATTCATTGGGTGTGGAGTCAATTCTGCCCCTTCTTGAAACTTAGAAAACTCGAACAACATCCCAAACAACAGCAAGAAAATGAAACAAAACTGAAAGCAAACAAACAGGCCCTAGTGGCTAAGAAAACAATGCACAACAGTGCTTAGAGAAAGCAAACTATTGAAATGAAATGTGTGAAACACACTTATTTGCAAACTACTCTACCTAGCAGTGAGATAACTTATTTGAAAGGCAATGTTTGAGGTGGATCCCATTTACTGGGATAGACAACACCTCGCTAGTCATCTTCAAAAGTTGGAATGTGTTGTGTTCCTTGAATTCCGTAATCACATAAGGCCCATCCCATATTGCATCGAACTTGGAATGTCATCCAGGTCTACTTTTAAATTCATTCCACTTGAAGACTAGATCTCCAACAATGAAATCACGAGGCTTCGCCCTCTTGTCAAAAGTATTTTTCATTTGAGCTTGATGTATTTCCAGCTGTCATAGAGCTTCCTTTCTGGTTTCTTTGAGCTCGACCAGTTGTGCAAACCTCACTTCAAGAGGTGGTTTATTTAGTAACTCTAGTTCTTTAATATAACTTAATGTTGGTAATTCAATTGAAATGGGCAACTTAGCCTCTCTGCCATAAGTCAAAACAAAAGGTGAACAACCAGTGGCTCTTTTAGGAGCTATTCTGTCAGCCCAAAGGGCTAACTTCAGCTTTTCATGCCATGTTCTCTGGTTATCTTCAACAGTCTTTTTGATTATCTGAATCAGATTCTTATTTGTGGATTTTGCCTATCCATTACCTTGTGGATAATAATTTGATGAAGTGTTTAGATAGATGTTATTTCTAACAGACCAATCTAAAATCTTTAATCCGATGAAAGCTAAACCGTTATCTAAAATGATTGAATCTGGAACACCAAATCTTGATATGAGATCTTGATAGAAATTAAGTACTGAAGACTCATTTGCTTCCTTTAAAGCAATAGCTTCGGTCCACTTTGTAAAATAATATGTGGCAGTAAGAATCCACTTATGACCTGCACTTGATGGCAGGTTTATAGGACTGATAAAATCTAAGCCCCACTTAGCAAGGGGCTATTCTACCTGAATCGGATGCAGGGGCAGTGGTGTAAGCCTCTGTTTACCAGCAAATAATGCACATTTCTCACACTTTCTGACCCATGCAATAGCATCCTTAAATAAATCTGGCCAGTAATAACCAGCTCTCATAATTTTTAGAGCTGTTATTCTTGCAGCAAAGTGACCTCCTGAAGGTCCATCATGAAACTCTGCCAGCAACTTATCCACTTGATCAGGCTAAATGCAATATAATAAAACACCTTGGAAATATCTCCTATAAAGAACGCCATCAATAACTGCATAAGGGATGGCTTGTAATCTATAGTACCTTCTTTTTGTTCTATCCAAGCCTTCGGGGCATTCACCAGTTTGCAGATAATGTATCATCTGCTGCAACCATGTAACAAGGGGTGCTTGAAAAACACTTAAAACATCATTATTTAATACTATTTTTGTATTTGTAGCCTCTTTTAGGCTGCTGTTTTCACTTCCAGCAATCTACTCACACAAACCTTTTCCTCTAACGAGCTTGGTTACTTTTATATCGACATCAAATTCCATCACTTTAGTGATCCAACCATCACACTTATCATTAATGTCTTTATTAAGCAAAAAATCCTTAACAGTTGAATGAGCCACTAATAAATGAACCTTGCTATTGGACAACATTTTCTAAATTTCTTCAAACTTCTTACAACAACAAAAACATGTTTCTCCACAAAAGAGTACTTTACCTCATAATCGTGCAGAACTTGACTAAAAAATGCAATAGGCTACTCTAAGCCTTCCTCGTTTTGCTGGCACAACATGGATGAAACAGTATCTACTCCTCCAAAAGCATACAAAATGAAATCTTTGTCAAAGTTTGGATTAATGAGAGTAGGAGCGGCTGTGAGCACTTCTTTAATATGCTTGAAGCTCCTCTTGCCTCCTTGGTCCAACTGAATGGCATGTTCTTCTTCAGCATAGAAGTGAGAGGTTGCAGCAAAGCTGCAATATTTGGTATAAACCTCCTCACGAAATTTATTCTCCCAAGAAAGTTTTGCAAGCCTTTCTTATGAGCTGGTAATGGCAATTCAAGAATTGTGGAAACTCTTTCAAGATTAGTTGAAATACCTTGCTTTGAGACAATGTGTCCCAGAAACTTACCCTCATGCACTGAAAATATACACTTCTTCAGATTGAGAGACACTCTGAACTCCCTGTACCTCTGAAAAATCTGTTCCAAGTGATCTAAGTGTTCATTAGCATTTCTGAAAAAAATAGTGATATCATCTACATATACCAGAACAAACTTGTTCATAAGGCCATGAAAGGCCATATCCATAGCACGCTGGAACGTTGCTCCAACATTTGATAAGCCAAAAATCATCTTTTTGTAGGCCATCGTGCCCCACTTGGTTGTAAATGCTATTTTGAACTGATCCTCTTGCTTAACCAGGATCTGGTTATAACCTGAGTAGCCATCTAACAAAGAAAATCTGTCAGAACTAGAAACTACTTGTAAAATTTGCTCCATAGAAGGGAGTGGGTAATGGTCTTTCAAAGACGCTTTATTTAGATCTTAGAAATTGACACAATGTCTGATTTCTCCACTCTTTTTTTTGACTGGCACTAAATTTGACACCCAAGAGGTGTGCTTGATAGGGAAAATAATGCTGCTTTCAACTAGTTTATTCAGTTCAGCCTTCATAAGGTGTTCCAAATTGGGATTAAGTGGTCTTTACTTCTGCCTTACTGGTTTTGCACCAGGTTCAAGCTCGATAGTATCTTGAGCTAATTTCTAACATCACTAAATTTCTAACATAATAGGATGAAAGCTTGTTGTTCCTCTTGACTACATACCTTTCCCAGTTTGAGAAGCTTACCTTTGAAAATTTCAATAGCTGCATAGTGCTCCTCCTTGACGGTCAAGATGCACTTGTCTTTTCATACTTGATCGTCTGAGTTAAACATAGATTCTAAGGTCACCAATCCTTTTGGAAAATTATTGGTCTTTAATTGCACAATCTGATCCTCATACTGCTGCTGCCATTTTTGTTGATTTCCTTCTACGAACTTAGCTTCAGTAATTAGAAAATTCACGATTTTCTCATCGCTATCAAAAACCTGCTAGCTCACATTATTGTCAAGTACAGAAGGTCTGACCACTATTTTCACATACTGACGTGCTTCTACCTTATGAATTTATTTGGGAATGTCAAACTAAGCTCCTATGGCAGTGAGTCTGTTAGCATGCTTATTTTGATTTCGAGGAATCGACATGATATTAAAAGCATTAAATCCCATACACGATGCTTGTATTTCTTAAGTAAATCATTTTTTGCAGCATTTAAATTTCTGATCTGATTCACAATCAACTCTAAATCACCATAAACTTGTAAGTATTTAATACCTCGTTTGCGGGCCCACTCAAGGCCATGCACCAACGCTTCATACTCAGTTGTATTATTCGAATAGCTGAAAGCAAATTTGAAAGCTGAATAATACTTATCTCCTTCAGGCGATATCAACATGGCTCCACCCTCGGCACCAACACTGCTCCTCGAACCATTGAAATAAAGTTTCCACAACTCATTATCTTTTCCTACAGATGGTTCATCCTCTTTGCAAAGATTAGGAATGTCTCAATCAGACTCGTGAATCATATAAACTCCTAAACCTACCTCATCTATGTTTTGGAATGGATCAAGCTCGTGATCTTCAGTTGCCCATTCATCGAGACTGATGTAGTCTCCCTGGGTGCTACAGTCTAAGGTCATGGTTTGCTCCTCCATTGCAGAGGTGGCATAGAGATTAGCATTTATAGGGCTTGGGGAGTACGGTTCGATATGGTCTTTGGTGAGAGGCTCAGACTTAATGGTCACTTTTGTACCATACCTTGTTCTAAAAAATAGATGAGACCAATCAGAAGACAAAAACCCACCAACTTGGTTGTAAAATCCCTTGACAAACAAATAGCGAAGTGTGGCGGTAAGTCTATGACATGAATATCCTGATGGATAGAAAAACTTGGGGATGTGTGCAAGGTAAGTGCCAAATTTTTAATGATACCAGCAATCTTAACAATAGACCCATCTAATTGCACTATGCCTTTTTGAGGATTTGGCTCATAAACAAGACCTAATTTATTAGCTAAACTCTTAGGCATGACTGAACTACTGGCACTAGAGTTGGCCATACAATTATGCACAATTTTATCACCTATGATCAGACTTAAGTAAAATGGAGGGGGCTTTACCTCTTTTTCTTTCTACCCACTTTTGTCCTCCAGATCGTTAGCCAACAAAACCTTCGTAACTCCTTGATTGGGGTTTTCAGAAATAGATAACTCAGCTAATGCATTATGCAGTAAAATTTTCTACCTTGGAAGCTGCAAAGCGTCTAATATCGACATATTGATAGTAGTTTTCTTGAGATGCTCAATGATATTGAAGGATGGAACATTTACCTTCTGCTGTCTTTTTGTGACAACAGCTTCATTTTGCTTCTGCATAGGCTGAGAATGCATTTTTAGTTGCTCTTTGCCAAGTATCTCCTACCCTCTTTGCAGAATTTTCATTTTAGGCTGTGTGGCAACGTTAACATTTGATGAAACAAGCTCAGTACTAACTGTAGGCTACTATTGTGCACTTCCAACTTACTTTCCTAGATCCATAGCTCATTTTTTAGACCTGGTATTAGCCGAAATAGGAGAATCTTGCTAGTCTTGGCCATTCATGCCACATAATTCGGAGCTCTGCTAGTTCAGCAAGGCGACTTCTAAATTACTTTATTGTTCTTGATTCTGATCTGCAACATGTTCTGAAACAAGGTATATATTCTGCACCATTAAAGCTTGATTCCTCACTCTGTTGGCGCAAGTTGATTGGTTGTGGGGTCAATTGCATGGGTAACACTAGTCACAATCTTGAGCAACATATTTTTGTGACACAAGTTCTTTTGACGTGCTGGCCGTGTTCAGATTGTATGGATGGAATGGCCGAGGGTTAAAATTCCTTCTTTGGGCTTGATAATCACCTTGGAAAGTAGGCCTATTTTGCTGGTTTTGCTGATAAGGGGCTTGATAAGGTTTATTTTCTTGGCCAATGTGCTTCTTAATAGTCACAAGGTCATTCCCAATGGTCTTTAATATGTTTTTTAGCTCTTGCATCTCTGGATTTGGGGTTGGGGCAGTAACTTCTTGGATTGTACCATGATATCCTATTGCTGGAACTGGTGGGACAATAGCCAAGGGAGGTATAGCAGTAGGAATAGGCGGCTGTATTTCTGGAAACAAGGGCATGGGGGGTCTAGGAGCTATGTCTCCAGCTTGAATAAGGAAATTTTCAGCATTAATACCAATGTTATAAGCATTTGGAAGCGTTAAACCACCCATAGGCTGAGTCATAACAACAATCTTGCTATTCAAAGCCTTTAAATAAAATAGAAATGCATGTGCTGGTAAGGGCTTTACCGTTGCTAGGATTCTGTCCCAAGTCCTCTGAAATCTATAGTTGAAATCCGCTAAATGTTCATGCGGTGCCCTTTGAATGTTGCTCAATTGCTCTAATAGGGATAAATTATTAGATTTATCAACAAAGTGCTGGTATAGGCCATTGCCTAATGCATCCCATGTTGCAATTGAATTTGCAACGAGGCCTCTGAACCATTGCAACACTTTGCTCTTAAGTGACACAGCTAATAGCCTTAGAGCAACGTTCTCCTACGTGATATTGTGCACCGAGCATAGCGTGGCCATGTTACGGATGTGCTCAACTAGTGTAGTGCAATCCTCTCCAGTGAAATATGGTAGTCCTCTAAGGGCTGCAACTAGAATATTATGATGTTGAGCAAGATCTAACGGACTGCCTCTGTTGAAGGGTGTGAATGGGTGTTGCCTCGGTGGTGCTGCCATTGATGGTACTTGTGAGATCAGTATTGGTACACCAGGTTACAGAACTAGAGCACCAAGAATGGGAGGTGTTGACTTTGATCTTGCAGGGGCTTCAAAAAGCCTTCTTGCTGTCCTGCCTCTTCTTCATGATGGGGACAACTCCTGATACTTGAAGGGTTTTGAACTTGATCTTGTTTGGATATTTCTCATGTGCAGGTTGTACTAGCCTGCAAAATAGAACTGGAGTCGCCAGGTGTATTGATAGCCTCCAGAAGGCTAGAAAAAATCTGCTGCATACACCAAACATCAAACTGAAAAATTAAATATTCTTTGAAAGTTACTTTTCAATGTCCCACCGGGTGTGCCAAAAACTGTTATTAATAGTTTTGCACCCTGCTGAATGCAATATTCAGCAAACTACTAAAACATGGAAACCTCTTTCAGATGTGGGTGATCTGCGTGGAAGAGGAATCTCCAGAGTGAGTTGGTTCTCTGAATAATAAATCCTACTCTAAAACTTTGGGGGAAAAAGGATGAAAAGGTGAACCAAAAATAAATCTGAATCTAACTGATGATGACTAAAACCTCTGATAGAAAATTGAAACCTGTCACTCACAACAATCCCTTCACTACAATGATTCCTACAATCTCACCAATACATGATTTCATCATTAATTCATATGAAGATTCAGAACTTTGAATACAACACATAACCTGAAAACATGAAAACCTATGCAGAAGAACTCATAAAGACAGGACATTAAGGTTTCAAACTTGAATACACAAAATATAATACTGTTACCAGTCTTGAGACAAGAAAGTGGAAAGAACTCTGCTATATTATTGGAACTAAAAGAGTGTCAATCTATCAAAATTGAGTACAATATTCACAAGCTCAAAAAAGCATAAGAGCAGTAACTCTGATTCACCATTGCCGAGAATGGAGAGTTGAAAGTCTAAGTCTATCCAAGAACTCTCAAGGAAACCCTAATCTGAGCTCAGAAAAAAGCTCAATGAAAAAAGCTTCAAAAAACTCAAAAACTGCTTTAAAAGAAGAAAAAAGCACAATGCTTTTATGATTACACTATCAAGCCCCTAAAAATAGGCTAAATCCACTTTAAAAGCTCAAAAAACACTTTATCTCTCCAAGACAAGTTTCCAATCTGACCAAGAGAAAAAGTTAGTCAAAGATCTGCTAAAAATAGCAAGAAACATAAAGCAATTTATAGAATATCACTTTTATGATTCTGCTTTACAAGATGCAGACTTTTACAATTTGTCCATTTTTGCAATTAAAGATTGAAAATATTTTGCAAAAAGAAAACTCCTTATTCCTCCATTACAATATTTTGATTTTTCACAAAAATAATCATTAAAATCATTAATAATCATCCTTCATGCCTTAATCATCTTGCTAGAATCCCTCATTGATTTCTTTTAAAATCAATTAAAAATAAAACCCTAGAATAAATAATACACCTTTAAGCAAAAGCTCCTAAGTCATATGGCATCTAAACTTAGTTCATAAGATATTCAACAATACTATCCCCAAGGCTTAATATTTCACTAGGGCTTAAGGGAAAAATACTAATTCTTAACCCATAGACCAACTTGGAATTCAGCCTCCATGATATTCATTTGGACTTAAATTAAATAAATCACAAGGAAAACATTGTGACTTTAGGCCCTCCATTGGAATTCACCACATGTGCTTGATTGAATATTCTAGAACATCATGATGTTTGAATAAGGGTTCAGTCAAAACAGAATCGAACCCTAATTATCACTCATTTTCACACTCTCCACTTGCAAGGAAGAGTTCTACCGCCTTCAACTACTGCCATGACTCTGTCAAGCTCGAGCTCGAATGCTTCAATAATCTTTCCCTGTTCTCTAGTTGACCAAAAACTCTAGTGGGTAAGTCTGACTTTGAAGTATTGAAGCTCTTTTCACTTACTGTCGAATACCAAAAGAGATAAGGCCGTGACCTACATGAGTTTGTTCTCTTCTGATGCATTTCTATGCTTTCTGTGACTTCGGCCCTTATGAATTTGAGCTTGGCTTCTGCAATTCACTCTGTGAAAGATCGACTTGTACTTTTTTTTCCCTCACTATGCAAAGGTAAGCTTTATTTGATGGTTTATTATGGCCTTGAGGCCGTGGCTTTACACATTCTAATATCTTTTGCCTTGCTTTTTTGTGTGCTTCCTATGCTCAAACTACTATTAAAGCTCAACCACCAATTTGAGAGCTCGAACCTTTGGTTTCTAAAGACTTCATGAAGCTCTGGTTTCTGTCTTATGAGTGTTGCTATAGCTTACCATCATTGGGAAGACCTCTCATAGAGAGCTTGAGTCATACCGAAAATCTTACGTTTTCATTCCTGTTGCCAAGATAATGTGCTTTCAGGGAGACCTCTTGTAGATAAAAAGGTTATACCGAAACACCCTGAAATCACCTCAGATCGCCAAGAACAAAAAAATCTCACACCGATAAAGTCCTTTTGATTTATTTTGGATTCAACTCAAAACAAAAAAATTACCATTATGTCTCCCTGAGAGTAAATCTGTTTATGGGTGTTATAGAAATGTCAATAAATCTACATTTCCCTCCTTCTGTTCTTCGACCCAACTAAGAGACTTGCATCTGTTGTACATTCTTGTTACATAATTCTAGATTTCACATGGGTTATCTTTGTAATTGATTTTTTCTACACTTTGAAGCTAACCCCGAAAATGGGTACTCGAAACTTTTAAGGGAAACTGCATTTTCTGTATCTTGATGCTAAACTGAAGTGGTTTTTGGGATTGTTAAAGAAAAATGTATTTCTTTTCCTCTGAAGCTTGACTTAGCACAAAAAATTCATATTTTGTATTCTATTGTCTTTTATATGCGAAACTCATATGGGTATCATAGATTACC
This sequence comes from Sequoia sempervirens, assembly GCA_007258455.2. NCBI lineage: Eukaryota > Viridiplantae > Streptophyta > Pinopsida > Cupressales > Cupressaceae > Sequoia > Sequoia sempervirens. The sequence continues at coordinate 133,684 of VDFB02276939.1, forward strand.
ATATTTATTGCATTTTGTAAAACAAACCCACATGTGGGTAACTGCTATTCTTCTTTGTTTACCCATAGAACTGAAAGCACCTGTAAGAGTTAATAAAATCTGTATATTTTGCTTGAACTCAGTTTATGAACTCGACCCATCATTCATTACATATAGTCTTGGATTTTGGCACAAACCCTCAAATGAGTATACCATACCCAAAGAACAATGTATGCACTTTCTACTAGGGTTTGATTCACAATAGCTTCATATGCATTTATTTTTTCAGGAAAGACACTTACACAGATAGCTGTAACAGGAAACTCCATATTGGCATTTGATGTTTGCTTTTAGATCTTCCTTCAAAAATATACACTCATGGTTTAGATCAAAATCTATGTTAATCTATATTCAGTTATGGGCTCCTTTAAGCATTCAGACTCCTTTAATTTGCATTCTGCATTATTTGGACATTGAGCTCATGCCACCTCCACTGAGACAAAACCTGTCATGGTTGAGATCTAAAATAAAAAATTGATCCAAAGTGAACTGTTTTTCTGTTTTAGCACTTATGCAGGGATTTTAAGTTAACATTGAATCATACTGGAATGTACCTAGTCTTCTGTTCCTAGGCATAACTGGCACCTCAAAACCTTCTTCTGGAAACAAACTGTTTGCTCCTTCCTTGACAGTCTATGAAGATCACTAGCTTAATACTTATAACTCCCCATGTATATTGTCTGTACAAACAACAATGTCCCTTTTAACCTTCTTTAATTCTAACACAACTTTCTCCTTCTACATTTGAAAACTGTAGAGGTTTTTCCTTTTGCTTTTGAATTGAAACATTACATTAGTATGAACCACTTCTACTCACCAGTTCAGATGTGTAGCTGTTAACTCAGAATCATTCTGGAAAGAAAATACTTGCTTTGCCGTTATTTTTCTGAAAAGATTACTTTGTTATTACCATTGATAATGTAGTATTTTCTCTACCAGTCAACTCAGAACTAGAAATTCATTTAACACTCAAGTGCACTGTCTGTGTTTGTTCTCATGAGCAACATGGTACTCTTCATGCATTTTTATATTTCACCATATAAACTGCTCTCAATATCTATTCTCTTTGATGATAAAAATAAAAAAAAAACATTAAGGCATAATGTATGCCTGTTCACTATTCAAGAAAGATTTGATGAATTGAAACTCACATGACATTTTATTATAATCAGCACAAGAAATGAAGTTATTCAACAATTTTTGATGTAAATGTACTAAGTTAAATTTATTAAGTGAACTAAACTCATTGTTCGCCTGTAGCCTTTAGAAAGAATCCTGATCATTATGAATGCACAATTGGTTTCCTTCCTTGATGGATTCTCTGCTTTATTCCTTCATTTGTATTTCATTTCATTTGATGAATATGATGAAGTATATTTTTTAAAAAACAACCCATTTAATGAATAGGGTAGCATGCCGAGCTCTAACCTTGTGGGAGCCCATTTTACTCCACATGCTTGGTCTTCAAATAATGTTCAAATTCATGACTTTACCTACACCTGCACAAGGAAACAAACAATGTTAGCATAAAAAATAGAACATGTTGATTATGATGTTGCTATTTCTCCTTCAGCTTACTTATTTCATACTGCACTTGATTGATTTTTTCAATGCATTGCTAATAGTATGTTGTACTATTGTAGGTGCATCATATAAGTTACATCATAATCAGAGCCATTGACACCCCTCTTTTCCTCTTAGAGGTCGACGGAGCTCAAGAAGGCAAGGTGCACCATTCAGCATTGAACGTTGATAATCAGGCAATGATGATTATCTGTCACTTATATGTTTTCTTTTCTACACTTCCAGTAGTGTAATGTGTTGTTAGAAATGTATTGTAGTAGTCACAGTTATATCCACGACTTATGTGGATCTTTGATTTCAATTCTACTTTTCAGTTGAAAAGAAAATGCATTTCATGCAATGTTGTAATACTATTCTGATTGTGAAATCAAATGAAGCCTTGTAAAAATATAAGTTTTACGAAATGAATAGAAGCATCTAAAATGCTATTTTGCTTATGTGCTCAATTATATATTTATTTTAAATCTGCAACATCTGAATGGCACTCTAAAACTCTATCTTTTCTTTAAAATGCATAACTATTGTTTGATGCATAAAGGTAATAATGCAAAACAATCACCCAGCTTCTCCATTTGAGTTGAGGCGACAAATATGTAACAGTCACATTGCCAAGCATTCCACATGGCCATTTCCCACTAGCCCGTGTGCTTAAAATAATATGAAATAAACCAACACGGGTGCATGGGGAGTGGTCAAGATGTGGCCATGCCCTAAATCTGTAACCGTTAATCTTCCTTGAATGGCACTAGCTATCTTCACCAAGGAGACTAGGCCCACCAATGTACCAAACACGTAGCTGAAGCTCATCATCTTGTGGGAATAAAATAAGAAAAATAAATCAGCACGAGCATAAGGGGAATGGATGGGATGAATTCCTTACAATTGAATGACCAACATGAAATCCTAATTCTACACATGCCACAAAAGTTAATCTTTAAAAATGGGCCACCTCTAGGTAGATGGGGATTTGACCCATAAAGGACAAAGGCTAAAGATTTAAGTTACTTTTTGAAATTAAGCCCCAACCATAGGAAAATTTGTCTTTGAGAAGGACTAAGGTGACCAAAGGACCTAAAATCAAGGGGTTGTTGAATACAACAACATCGATGGCATAAGAGGCAACTTAGACAATCAGAGACTGGGAATATTAGGTCAATGCAAATTTAAAATGACCAAGCATTTCTTAGAGCTTATAGGACAATTTTGAAGGGTTTTAACAACATAAAAACCTTAACACACTGATGAGGAAAAAAACCCTAAGCTGAAAACGAGGGTTCGAGCCAAATTTTGCACAATTGTAAAATGGAACCAAGAATTTTTTTGAGGGGTTCCATCAGTGGCTCTTGTTGGGGAGACATGCCTCTTGTAGGCATGGTGAGACTCCAAAATCACGGGTGAAGCATACCAGGCACACAAAACCAAAACAAACCAAAATATGTATATTTTTTTACACAGGCCCCTAAAGCTTGGAAAGGGAGATCCCATCTCCATTTCATTTGAAGCCTTCTCATAAGGTGCAAATTTTGAGTATGCATTCTGTAATCCAACCAAGCTTCAATTCTACTTTGGTGGTGCTAGGCAACTGAAACTTAGGGCTAATTCCCACCCCTATCAAAAAGCAATCTATTGAAAGAACTGAATTCCTTCAACCCACATTTACCTTTGCCATACCATTGCAACAAGCATATCCTTCTTCTTACAAGTGGATACCCCTGGAGTCTTCCTGATTAGAATCATTGTTACTAGCACTTTTCTCAATTTTTCTAAGTATATCATTGCTAGTGTAATCTTGGTCATTTTATATTGTATTATTAGGCACAAATTGAAAATTTTTATCATCACATGACATATCTTTATATTGAAAAAATACACTCTTTGCTCTGCATTTTATTGTCATGCTCCACTAAAACATCTCCCAATTGAACTAGGAACTGAAATTATTCATATTCTTTCAAGTAATCAACATCACAATACTTATCTTTATTTGCAACATTTGTATCAAATGTGAAATAGTCATATGTAATATCCTCTAGAAGCTAATCAATGTGTTTCTTTGTTTGTTCAAGGCCACATTCTAACCATGTATGAAGTGCATCATCATAATTTTCAGCAAAAAGTGGCTTCTCTTTGAAGTACCCTAAATCTGCAAGTAAAACCAACCCCAAATACTCATTAGAAGGGTTAGTCTAAACATACAAATCTGCAAATACCTCTATGAAATAAAATATCTGTGCTAAAGAAATGCCACAAGTAACAAAAACAACATCAAGAAGACATTTCAAAAGCAAGATAATCACCTATTCCATATTGGATTGGTGTCACATGTGCAAGTGACCCTTTCCCAATCCTTGATCAAAGCTTAAAGTGATGCAAATGCAAATAGGATGAAGAGCAAGATGAGTTCTCAAACCAAGAGAGTAACCTTGCATAAAATTTGTGGATGGATGAATGAGGATTAAGGCCTTCTTTTATAGATTTTCTTGATGAGAGATAGCCCAAATGGGTGAATGTGGGACTAAAGATCCACCAATGAGAAGAGGACACTTGTCAAGTGATGATAGGCCAATGAATGTGCAAGATTTGGGAAGTGTGCCCATGAGAGGGAGAATTTGAATTCAAATTTGGCAATAAATTTAGAGAGGGGGACAAGAAAAAGAGCAATAAATGTAATGTTGGAGGGACAAATCAACTTTTCATGTTTTTCAAACTTGAGGGCCATGTTGAGTGAAAATGAGAGTTTTAATAAATCAATAAATTGATTTATTTGTGCAAGTGGCTAAATCTAGAGAATGCAAGTGGGTAAGATTAGTTTTTAATCATGGTTAGATTAAATTAATGATGATTAGGTTAGTTTGACTTTCATGACTTAAATATTTGATTTATTTAAATCAGAAAATGATGAAATATGATTTGGGATTTGATTAAATGGCCATTTGATTTATTAAAAGGTTGATGATAATGTTTATTTGATTTTAAATAAATAACCTTAGGAGATGAGATTACATAATGAATGGATGAAAGTGAACCTGATTAATTGATGAATGGACCTAATGTGGAATCTAGTTTAGTTAATGAATGAACCTGATTGAATGCACAATGTTAATTTTGCATGTCTAGATTTTTCCCCTCTTTGAAGCAATGTACTTGTTGCGTTGGTTCAAAGAATAAACTTGCCGTGATCAAAATTAAAAAATTCTTGATTTTTCGGATGCCCCAGCGGAAAGTACATTGGTACATTGCCCCCTCGAGAGATCGAGTGAAAATATTCAATTTGAGGGTTGATCTCACGATAAAGAGGTTCAAAATGGATGGTTATGGACGATGATGCAAATGAGATTATTTTTTAAGATGCTCAGAATAACAAATCTATATTATCTTAAACAACTTAAATGATGATATGATATGAGATGGATGAGATGGATGATGTGATATGCTATGATTATGTAAATGTATGATTTATGCAGATGCTTAGACTTAACAGATCTATATTACGATGATAATATGAATGCACGATGGATGCATGATGGATGAATCTTGGATATAATGGTGATGATGATTAACTATTCATGTTGTGATGTTAGTGCGGAAGATGAAGAAATTAGATGATGACAAGAGGATCCGACAAGCCAACATTATGAGAGATGATGATGAGAAATGATGATGATAGATGGATGATTTTCTTATCAAGGAATGGGGTTTTCAAAGGGTCACTTACTTTATGTTTGATAACATGCCTAAGTATGATGCATCAAGGTATAAAAGACTAGGATGGCATTGTACTTAGTGTGATGGAATTTGACTCAACAAATAGATAAGAGTATTCCTGTTCACACCTGACATACAGAAACCTTGCTAGGTGCACTTTAGAAGTTTCAAACATCTAGGACCAAAACACGGAGAGGTATAACCAATCAATGCATTAGTCAACAAGCCATCCAAAACATCCTCTATACATATCTAACAAAGAAAGTATTCGCCAAGTTATTTTACAAGAATGTCCAACAAGCACAACAAACAAAAGAATAATGATTGTTGCCCCATTCCTATCTCTCTAAATCATTCATTCGGATATCATCAAGAGGTCCTTGGACTGAGCGCAATAAGATAAGTCAAAAGAAAAATATAAAGCACACAAACAAGTTGATGTTCTTCAATACCGCTAACCAAAAGGGAATGTGTTAATTAAAAAAAATAAGAACCGAAACTTATTGCCAAAAGATAATGCCCATTGTAGGAAGGATACATCCTAGGACATGTTATTGGATGGCGGCACATCATTTCGTTTATCCAAAGTGTTCTTTATGATAAATAATGCCCCTTGTAGGAAGGATTAATCCTAGGACATGATGTTATCAGATGATTGATATGGGACTATTTGGATGATGGACTATCGACACAAAGACTTGACCAACTTGTTTACGTATTGACTCATACTTGAGACTTGATGCTTTTGAGTTTTTACTCTTTTAAGTTGCTAGACTTGTTTCTAATTGTTTCGCCAAAGGTTGAGGATGACGATTAGTTTATTATGAATGGTGTTCATTGCGGGTGCAAGCGAGATGAGGCAGATGGATTTTTTCAAATATTTCTAGATGTTTTTGATGTTTTGCAATGTTTTGAGGCTATTTTTGGTATTTTTTGAGGTTTTACAAATGTTTTAATTTTCTGTTTTCCAATGTTTTTGGGATTTTCTGAGATTTTGACCAAGATACTAACCTAACAACCTATCCTAGGGGCCTCGGGGGCTGATCAATAGATTAGCCTTGCCTACGTTATACACGCAGAGACCACGTACTTCGACTGATGACTTGAACGATTTACAGATGATGATATACATGATGAACTGTCAGTCTATTATGATGGACTCCTATAGGACTGACCTAAATGTCTCATGGGATGATCAAAGATCAACCTTGCCTATGTTCAAGCTTAGAGACGATGTAGCTCGAATAGACAACCCTATTTTTGGTTTTTTGAAAGACTTTTTGACCTGTTTTTGGATTTTGATGTTTTGAATGTTTTTAGATTTTCTGATGTTTTGATGTTTTTGGATTTTCTGATTTTGAGGACTTTAAGACCATACACGAATCCGATCCGATGAGAAGATGCCCCCAGCGTGTTGTAATAGACTACTCTGATAAAATTAGGACAAAATGACCTTGAGGATGGGCTGAGTAGTACTAGGAGGGATCATGATACGAACACAGGACCAAGCTATAGTGCAGATATGAATGGATGAGTGATGGATGGAGACCTGAATGCGATGGATGATGGGAGCGAAATGGAGGGATAATGACAAACAAGCTGTAAAGGTCCTGGTGGATGGAAAGTGCTTATTTACACAAGGCACCTGTTTGCTAGGTTTTCACCAAGGTACTTGCCCAAAATGCCACCAAAGTGATTTTCACTAGAGGAAGATTTTTTTTTATCCTTTTTCTAATTTTTTTGAATTTTTTTCTTTTTTAATTTTTTTGTTGTTACCAAGACGCCTGTTTGCCAGGTTTTCGCTGAAGTAACCATTTTTTAGGACATTTTCTAATTTTTTGGATTTTTTGGTTCTATACCTTGAAAGAATTAGGCATAAAACTTTTTGAGATGGGAGCTATTTATTGGCTCTTGTAGAGGTTCCCCTTTGGGTGTTGATAACTGATATGCCCCTGATTTATAGCTTGCTATGATGATGAAAGGCCCTAACCAATTGGGTTCGAACTTTCCTTTGCTGCTGGGATTCGGGACATTCTTTTAATTTTCTTTTAAGACCAATTCTCTGACTTGGAAAGTCCTGCTTCTGATCTTCTTGTTGTAGCTTCGTTTGAGTCTATTTTTATAGACTTGTAGATGATTCAAAGCATCTATGCATCTCTCATCCAGTAGCTCCAACTCATTTAATCTTGACACCCAGTAGTCCTCATCAATGATGAGATTTTGCAATGATATTCTGAGGGATGGGAGCTCAATCTCAATTGGGAGTACAACTTCTGATCCATAGACCAAGGAGAAGGGGGTGGCGCCAGTGGGTGTGCAGATGCTAGTTCGATATGCCCAGAGGGTGGGATTAAGCTACAAGTGCCAGTCATGACCTACATCATTGACTGTTTTCTTGAGGCTTTTGAGGATGGTTTTGTTCATGTCTTCTACTTGGCCATTGCCTTGGGGATAGTACGGGGTGGAGAAGCAATGCTGGATTTTGAATTTCTCGAACAAGTCACGAACCTTCTGGTTCTTGAATGGTGTCCCATTATCTAAGATGATGGCTTGTGGGACATCGTAACAACAGATGAGATAGTTCAGGATGAATTTTGAGATTTGCTTCCCAGAGATATACGTCATGGGTATGGCTTCCACCCACTTTGTGAAGTACTCAGTTGCAGTTATAATGAATTTGTGGCCATTGGATGAGGTGGGTGAGATTTTCCCAATGAGGTCAAGTCCCCACTATGAAAAGGGCCATGGTGTGACGATCGGGTGAAGCTCTTGAGCTGGAGCATGGATGAGGTCCCCATACTGTTGACATTGTAAACACCTTTTAGCATGATCATGTGCTTCTCACTCCATTGTGGGCCAATAGTACCCCAGCCTCAACAGTTTCTTGGCTATGGTTATTCCGCTCGAGTGTGAGCCATAAATACCATTACGAACCTTGGCGGTTAGAGTGGTTAATGCCTCCTCAACATTTAGACAACACAGTAAAGTACCCTCTACGCTTCTACGGTATAAGGTATCACCTAGGATGACAAATCTGGATGCCTTTTTGATAAAGGTTCAATTTAGGCTCGATGGTAGGTCAGCAGGTATGACACCTATGTGAAGATATATGTAGATGTCGTGATACCAAGGATCGCTAGGACCAACGATTTGACACACATATTCTGATTATGGTACCTTGAATGTGGGAACAACAAGCTGCTCGATCAAAAATTCATATTTTGGCATGTTGTGAGGGATGTCTACTAGAGACCCAATTGTAGCCATGGCATCAACAGCTCTGTTGTTGGTTCTTGGAATCTGATCAAATGTTATGTCAATGAATGATTCCTTTAAAGTTTCCACCAATTTCTTGTATGGGGTTAGCTTGTCATCCTTTGTTTGATATTCATTATTGACCTAATTTATGATCAACTGAGAGTCTCCATATACCTTGAGAGCTATGATATTCCATTGTATTGCTATCCTGAGACCTATAGTCAAAGCCTCATATTCCGCTATGTTGTTGGTGCAAGGAAATGCCAATTTGTATGACTTCAGTATGCAGTCCCCTTGTGGGGTGATGAAGAAGACACCAGCTCCTGATCCATGTTGTGTATATGAACCATCGAAGTATAGTTTCCAGTGGTACTCTACGTTGAGATTAAAGATGGATTCATCTGGAAATTCAGATACAAGAGGATTCTCCGCATAAATAGGTGCCTCTGCCAGTTGATCTGCAATAACTTGACCTTTAATGGCTTTTCACTCAACATAATCAATGTCGTACTCTGACAATATCATTACCCATTTTGCCATTCTGCCCGTGAGCATTGCCTTGGATAAGAGATACTGGAGGGGATCAATTTTTGCGATGATCTTTATCTTGTGTGCCAGTATATAATGTCTAAATTTTTGGGATGCAAACACTACTGCGAGGCAAGCTTTCTTGATAAATGAGTAATTTAGTTCATGACTGACCATTGTCCTACTGATGTAATAGATGGCCCTCTCCATTCCATTTTCATCATGCTGAGCTAGGAGAGCTCCAAGGGCTACTGTTGTTGTTGACACATATAAGATCAATGGCTTCTTTGGGATAGGTGGCATTAACACTGGAGGTGTCAGTAGATATTCCTTGATTTTGTTAAATGCCTCTTCACAATTTGTATCCCATTTGTATGCTACCCCCTTGTGGAGTAGGTGCAAATATGGGTTTTGCTTGTCTGCTAGTTGTGCTATGAACCATTGGATGGATTGAAGTCAGCCCTGGAGGCCTCTCAGTTGTTTTAATGTCTTTGGTGCTTCCATCTCGAGGATTACTTTTACTTTTTTTGGATCCACTTCGATACCCCTCATGGACACTATGTATCCTAGCAGTTTACCTGATTGTATGCTGAAGATGCACTTCTTGGGATTTAGTCTGACTTTGTATTCCTCCAGTCTATCAAAGATAGCACTTAGGGTTGGTATATGATCTTGTCTTTTTCTTGACTTTGCTAGGATGTCATCGACATAGTCTTCGACTATTTTGTGAATTATATCATGGAATATTAGTGTCATGGCCCTTTGATAGGTTGCTCCTACGTTGTTTAGGCTGAATGGCATCATGTTCCAGTAGTAGGTCCCCCATGGGCAAGTGAAAGCCGTCTTGTGTTGATCTTCTTTTGCTAGATCATTATATGGTTGTATCTTGAAAATCCATCCATTAGTGATAGCATCTAATGTCCTGCTGTCATGTCTACAATCATGTCAATATTAGGAAGCGGGAAATCATCCTTGGGACATGCCTTGTTCAAATCTTTGAAGTCCATATAGATTCTGATGGATTCGTCAGGTTTTGAAATAGGTACCAAATTTGACACCCATTTTGGATAATCAATTGGTCGTATGAATCCTGCATCTAACAAATTTTTGAGCTCCATTTTGACTAACAAAGCAATTTGAGGATGCATTTTGCAAAGCTTCTATCTGACAGGTTTTGCATCTAGATATACTGCCAAATGGTGGACCACAGTCTTTGGATCAAGCCCTGGCATATCAACATAACTCCATACGAAGTTTATTTGTCTTTCCTTTAGGAATGCTGCTAGGAGTTCTTGCTCTTCTAATAATAGTGATTCCACATAAAATGTGATATGCGGGGTCTCCTCTATTCCTAGGTTGACTGGGTTGCATTTTTTGGCCAAGACTACTGACTTCTCTTGATGAATAACTCTTAGGGGAAGATTGAATCCTTAATCCTCAGGCACCTCAGAGAGGTTTTCATCGTTGGATATGTCCTTTATTTTTACTATTTTCTTGTCAGAGAGTGCCATGGTGTGGTTTTCACTCAAGGACTTGGATATGATTCTTAGTTTCTCACTTTTGCGACTGAAGGATTTAATCATTTCCTTGTAATAGGCATATGTGTCCAACTCCATTATAAATCCTGCCTTGTGATCTGCATCTGGAATGTTATCCCTCAATCCCATGAATTCTGAGAGAGCTTCATCATTTTTGAATGTATCGAGAACTAGTGGTCCTCATTGGTCATAGTTAATCAATTGGGGGTAGACTAAATGAATCTCATGATTTTGACTATCTGGTTCAAAGGATATGGTACTAATCATACACAGGGTGGTATCTTCGAATAGCCTAGGTAGATTGGATAAGGTATCTTCATCATCGCTACTAATATAGGGCTCAGTTATAAAATTATGTGTGTCCCTACCTGTGACTATTGGTGAGTGTACTTGACTAGTACTGGCTGAGAACAAACATTAGTAGCTCTAACCAAAGGACTTCAACCATGTATGGTTATTCTTGGAGTGGCACATCCAAGACCAAGATTTGTTATGGGTCGCGTCTCTGGCATGATAGGTATTATGAGCCCATTGTCATTTTTTCCTAGTCTTTGATTTCGGTCATAGCCCATTGCAAGCATCATGTGTAGGCCTTTGCTTCTTTTGTCCATTAGTAAATTAGCTGCCCGTCTTTCATCTTGATATAACATGTGAGATGGATCTGCTTCAATGACCTCATGACCAAGGTCTCCCCATCTTGTGAATTCGGGATAATCCTTAAGATACATTTGTGATGTGGAAGTTTTATTTTCTTGTGGGCATCCTCGTAATCTAGGAGATTGTGGTAACTCTCCTATCACAAAAGCATTGTTAGGGAGCATGTAACTTCCACAATCGTCCTCTTGGATGATGAGCTTGATGTTGAATATGGTGGGAATGGCGGGTGTCTCTGTCGTAGAAGTGGATGCGAGAGTGGTGGGATTGATGTATTGTGTGGATGGTCCCTCATCATTTTTGGCACTTGGGGAATTTTGTAATACTTGGCTTCAAGATTATTGCAATATGAAAACGGCTCAGGATCTCCATGGATGGTAACCTCTTGTCCATTATGTGTGAATTTCACACATTGGTGGAAGGTTGATGCTACGGCTTTCATTGCATGAATCCATGGGCGTCCCAGGAGGATATTGTATGGAAATTCAAGGTCCAAGACCTGACATGTGGTTTCCATGAGTGTTGGCCCTACTTGGATAGGGAGCTTAATTGTGCCCTGAGACACTCTTTCTTGGTCATCATATGCTTTGATTGTGATGCCCTTTCCTTTGTCGATGGAATCTTCTGATATTTTCAACTGCTTGATGAGGCTAAGAGAACAGATGTTCAAACCTGCACCTCCATCCACCAAGACCCTTTTGATTTTGCTTTTGTTTACAATGGCTTCCAAGTGAAGTGCATAGTTGTGAGATGGTTGGGTGGGGAAATATTGGTCAGAAAATGTAAGGAGACTAGGTGTTATGATATTTGTGACCATATCTTGGAATTGCTCCACATCGAGATATGCAGGGACAGTGGATGAGGCTAATGCTTCCTCAAGGATCTTTTTTTGCCTGATAGAGTTTTTTGGCTCCATGATGTAGATGTGTGGCATTCTTGAAAGTTGGTCTACATTGTAGCTATCAGAATGGACTCTATTTGGTTGGGATGATCCAGTAATGGTGACTTTTCCACCTCTTGTGGTGACTACACAATCTTTGACATGGGCGCCCTTGATAGTGATGACCATGCAGTCTTCATTTAGGGAGGCAATGACTATTTCATACATATGATTTACACTACCCTTCCCTTTATCATTTCTATTTCCTTTGTTTCCATGATTTGACATCGGATTCGTGTAGATTTTAAGGTCCCAATTTCCTGTAGTTTGTTCCACGTTTATGATTTTCTTGTCAATGAGATCTTGGATGATGTTTTTGAGTCTCATGCAATTTTTTGTGGTGTGACCTTTTATTTTGTGAAATTCGCAAAGTTTATTCTTGTTGTACCAAGGGGGTTTGACATCGGGTTCTTGGTAATTTTTGAATGTAGGAGGCTGGATGAGTTTTTTGGCAATCAACTTTTTCATTATGTCCTCCAATGGTTCCCCCAAAATGGCGTATTTATGTTTTGGATAAGTTTTGCATTGGGGTAGTCCTCTTTGGTCAGTGAGGTTATTGTTGGTGGGATTATTGGGTTGGTATGTTGTGTGATGAGTGTTTTGGCATTGTGGTTGGATTTGCGGTGTAGGTGTATTTTGGCGTGGACCACTAATGACCACCTTGGCATAGACGATGCCATCATTAGTGATGTTCTTGTTTGTAGCCCATGTATAGGGTTTATCATTGTAATTAGATGATGGGAGGTTGTTTTGTGGTTCATGATATGATGTTGATTTGGTAGGTAGGGTCACAAGGGCTCTTTCGATGCTAAGTGCCTTGGAGATTAATTGCTCATATGTGGTGATTCCCTAAACCTTGAGATGAAATGACAGGTGGTTTTCAAGGTTGGCTATGATTATGCAAACTTGTTGTTCTTCTGGCATGGTCCACTTGCTCTGATTGGCCTTGGATCGCCATCGTTGAAGGAATGAAGCAAAAGATTCATTCTTTCCTTGTTTTAGAGCGTATAATTCTTCAAGACTAACATCCATTGCGATGTTACATGTGTAGGTTTTGATGAATTCATCTCTGATTTCTTGGAATGTTCTAATGCCTGAAGGTAAGCGGGAAAGCCATTCTATAGCGGGACCTGCCAAGCTCTTAGGGAATAGCCGCATTAGATAAGTATCGTCATATGCGACCTCCATACAATGAACCTAGAATTCCTTGATGTGATCTTCAGGGTTTCCCATCCCTCGATACTTATCAAATTTGGGGATTTCAAATTCCTTAGGGAATGGTTTCATGTCTAGGCTCCTATCAAATGGATAGGGACACAAGTTGCTTTGCTTTTTGGTTTTCTGCCTTGATTGAAGGTCGAACACTTGTTGCGAGAGCAACCTGAGTTGTGTCGTCACATCATTCTGGGGATCAGGGGGTGGGATGAAAGTTTTTTGGTGTGTTTGAATTGTTGGTTGGGTGGATGGGCTGGTCAGTGCGTTGTTTGATGGTATCTGCATGTTCTATCAAGCGAAGTAGGCTTCTACTTGCTTTTGTATGAATGATGCCTGCTGTTGATCCTATTGTTGTTGCGCTAGGATTTGTGCTTGTTGTTGCACCAACAATGCTTGTTGTTGTGCTTGCTGTTGTTGGGCTACCAATTCTGCTGCTTCTTGTTGCTCTTGGTATTGCTTTAATACTTGTTGATATGCTTGCAATTGCGTTGCTTGTGCAAGAAGTTATGCTTGTGCTTGTGCTTGTTGTGTTTGATATTGAGATTGCACTTGAGCTTGGGCTTGTGCTTGTGCTGCTTGTTGCTGTAATAAAATTTGTGCTTGAGTGAATCTTTGTGCTTGCAATGCTTGTGCAACTTGGGCAGCTTGTTGTGCTTGTTGTGCTTGTAATGCGGCTTGTGCAGCTTTGGCAGCTTGTGCAACTTGAGTGGCTTGTTGCACAAATTTTTGTTTATGCACTTGTTGGTATCCTCTTTAAAAAGAGGCTTGTAATGCTACGTCAAATTGGTTTGATGTGGTGAATGTTGGTGGTGGTGGAGGTGGTGGTGGATTTGGAATGGTGGTAGATGATGTTGTGTTGATATTTTGTGTGTTGGATAATGGTATTGATGTGATTGGTCCTTGTGAGACCATGCATTGTGATGTTAAGGGTGTGTTTGATGGTGTTGCCATTGCTTGTGTATTTATCGTTTGTTTTTGTGATATCGACGATAAATTTTGAGTGTTTTGTGTGATGCTTTGATTGATGCTTGGGATAGTGGTTTGATTGATACTTGGTAGGGGAGGCAACCCCAAACCAAGGAGTGGTGTGGATGATAATGGCAATGGTGGGATAGGTGGAAATGTAAGGGGCATTAGTTGTTGTGTGATGTCGAATGTGCCCCCTGGTTCAAACATATCTCATTCTTCTTGTGAGTTTGTGAGAAGAGGTGTTTGTGGTGCTCCGTGGAAAAATGTTGATGATGGGTCATAGTGTAAGGTGAGAGGAACATTTTTGTGCAATGGATTTTGGGGGATGTTTTGTTCCAATGTGGTTTTTGCGTCCAAGTTTTGATTATTAACAAAGGGATGTGATTGAAGAGCATTGAGAAATGTGTTTCCCTTGTTAACGTTGGGTTGGGTTGGAGCAAATGATGTTGTGATTTGTGGGATATTCTCCGTGACATTTTGAGATGGGGGTGTAGATGAAATGGGGATGGTGGATGAGATTGGTGGAAAAGATGTCTCTACTATAGTGCTCACATCAAAATCTGAAGGCAACTTGGCCCCTTGTTTTGCTAGTTCAAGCATGTACAACGAAGGGTTAAGTCTCATCATGATGTTGATGATTCTATGGTTGTTCGGATTTTGGAGCATTTCAGCTATTTCTTCGTGAGACATTCCAAAGGTAAGATCCTCTCCATGGGTTTCCTCTTGTGGGTTTTGTGATGATGTTGGAAGGCTAATTGTGAGATTTCCATCCCCAATGGGATTCATTTCAGGAGTGGTTTGGCTAAGATCACTTGAAGCGGGTGTTTCTTTGTTGGCTTCCATACTCTTCTTGTATTGAGATCTAGTTAGAACCATAAAACGGGGATCAATCTTCGAGAATATGGGAGATGAATCTCTTGATTCTTTGGATTAATCTCTATTTTATGTCCCAAAGTGAAAGTTTTAGGATGCTTTTTTTTGGGATCAAAGGTGATGATATGATGATGAATGATAAGAATGTTTTGGCTTTTGATAAATCTTGAATGAGACACTAGGATTTAGGACTTGGATTTGATTGGATTTTGGATTTTGGGATTTTGTCCTTGACTTTGATTTTGACTTTGTTTTGATTTTTGAGCAAAAGGACCCTAAGATGTTTGATAATGATCTAAGGGATGGATTTTTTCAAAGAATGACTATTTGAATATGTGTGAGGAGAAGGATGCATCTACCCACACCTATTCAAACAAGATGATAGCTTTTGCTAAGCATATGGAGAAGGATTCATCTACATATGTTAAGCTAGGCAAGATGATTTGGATAACTTTGACTAAGGATATGCAAAAGGATGCATTTACACATTCCTAGCCAAAGGTGATTTTGGTAATGTTTTCAAGGATATAGTCTCAATGTTTAGGATGATTTTTGATTTTTCCACAAAGCCTAGTATCAAGGACAATTTCAAGATTTTCCAAAAGATGATTTGTGATATGGATTTGATGTTTTGAAAGATGGATGAAAGAGGTTTGATTTGTTTTGATCCTTAGGTGAACCTAAAAAGATACTTTGTTTTCCTAGACCTAGGTATTGAAGAGCATGCAAATGCTTCCTAAAGACCTTTGTAACCAAGAAATGATTTCATTTGAACATTCATTTTCGGATTTCCAATGATTTTTGCTTTGGGATTTGTGAGTCTTCAATCACACATGAATATTAATTTTTCTTAGCTTTGCTTAATGGATTTATTTTACCAAAAACACTTTCTTTGATTAAGTTTTCAAACTAAGATGTCCAATGTCTTAATTTCTTCAAACTCCACAAGATATGTTATGTGGAAATTTAAAGAGCTTAAGGAAAGGGTTTCCTATTGTTTACTTAAGGAGACAAATTGAGATATAATCCAATGTTTAGAAACCTCTAAGGATGTGAATCCCAAGGGAAAGCAATAACATATGGATTGAGTCAATGGAATTTGTCTCCAAAAGGGTTTGAAATTTGAATGATATTGTTAAGTGTTTGTTTGCAAATGTTTTTGAATACAACACTGTGTTTTTAAACCAAAAACTAGCACAAACCCTATGGATGTGTAAGACAATATTTGTTGAATCCCCACTTGGACAAGTCCAGCTACGCTTATCTTTAGTGAATGGTTAGATTCTTGACCCCTTTGGCTCCCCTCCACGATACTCACTTATACGGGGCAGCCAAGTATCAACACCCATTAAACTCCCATGGCATGTTTTCCATTTCTACTAAAGACCATAAAAGTGTGGGGTAGCTTCAGAACGACCGTTCTTGCACCAACAAATAGATTAAGGATTTTGGAAAATTCTAGCACATGGGTTCTAGTAAGGAATTTCCATTCATAGGAGTTGACCCAACGTGGCAAGAGTCCCCTTTTGGATCCATCTTGTTGGAGTCAACCGTGTGATATTGGAATTTTTTCCAATATCCACATTTATATCCCAGCTAGAAATAATCTTGGCTTTAGAGTGTTACTGATTGAGTCATTCCCTTGAGTGAGTACTTTTTCCCCAAGGCAGGCCCTCTAGGATAAACAAAAGCAAGCAAAGACAAAATCTGTAACTCGATCAATCTTTGATTGCACAAAGAAAGAAAATATACGCGAAAATGCTCTACTCACACTCGCACAAGATGTTCAATTTTAAACCCAAATCAAAGTGTTTATGGGAAATTATTTACACAACTTAATGTCACCAAAAGCCTTTTGATTCTCAAGATCGCCATGAGGCGCGAGAGAAGTGCATACGTCTTTTGATGATATTACTTTGTGTAAATAATTGCAAAACAATAAAAGCACAAATTCATTTTATCCTTCAAAGTAATGGTTTGATTCGTTTTAAGAACTAAAGGAAAGATGAAGATTTCCTTGTTCGATTTTAGCCCCAAATTGAAATCTAGTAAGTGTCTAAGCTTCAATTTTAACCCTTTTCAAATGAAAAATCAAAGTGTTCTTTTTAAATCCAAATGAAAATTAGTGTCCTAAGAGCAAAAAGATGACAAATTTCGTGAAAAGTGTTTAATAGAACACTAGAGTGTTTAAAAAACACTTTAATCTTTCAATCTCTCCCCTTCATGCTACATTGTTCTTTGTTTTCTTTCTTTGCTTTTTTTGTTGTCCTTTGTTGTCCTTTTGCTTTCCTTCGTTTGTACCTTGTACCTTCGTTGTTCATTGTAGCTTGTTCACTTTCATTTTGCTTTTGTACCTATGAACAAAAACATTGTGAGGATTACATTATTTAAAAATCATTAATTTAAAAAAAAATGATCTTTATCGCAAAAACTAATGGTTTTACAAACACATAAATCATCATCAAGAATATATAAAAAACCCTTAGTTAAATATATAACGAAGGTCCTTGCAATTCTTGTTAGCAATTTGACAAATTAAAACCATCAAATCTTGACAAGTAACAATTTTTTCAAGCCTATAGAATGTCATAAATTAGCAACAGTGATCTTCAAAGTTTATGCAGCGGGTTTCATGACATTTAAATGCATATCTAGATTTCTTAGATACAACAGATTTAGATGGAAATTAAAGGCTCTAACCATAACACTCTAACCAGTAGCAGGGGAATGAAGCGAGCATCTCATGCTATGCAAAGTATAGACATTTTACCCAATCGACATGATGTATAATTAACACCCAAGCTAAACCAAATCATGATGCTTAGATTCACCTGCCTGAATTAAAGACACCATGCTGAATCTATCATTTTCTACGCAAGGTGATAGACTGGATAGGGGTGATAAATACTCATATGGAGAGTTGACTGAGTGCTACCCTAGATCATAAAATGGAGTTATTATCATGAAAAGGACGATAATAGATAAGAAGCGATAGGGGCAGTGATAAATGTGAATGACAACAACAACGTTATTGAGCAAGAAATATGCAAGTGTAGGCTCATACATGCAACAAGCGATGATCATTTAAGGCAGCCTTCATAGGCAAAAAACAAACAGGAAAGATAAGTCCAAACTGCCCAGTAGGAACTTGCTCATAACTTTCTAGTCCCTCGGGTAACCCTTCAACTTGTGGTGTAGAAAGGACTGTGAGGAAAATATCAAAGTCAAAAGGAAACAGTGTGGTTCACATGGAGGACTCTAGTTTGGGGGGGCACTTAGCAACGGTGGTGACACAATTGATGGTGTAAGTGTGTATAACAATCCAAAATGTTTTGTAGTGCGCATTAAAATCAGATTGTCAGGGTCTACTTGCGTATGCCATTCAAATATAATATGTGCCAATTCCTACTGTATATGCTATTTAAATCTAATCTCTGCTGATGTCCTTTTATTAGAATAAAAGATTATGATTGGCGACTGCTATTTGGCTAGGGATTGGAGTTTTGCAATTTGGCGTAGACCTAGGATGGGAAAATGCATATTTAGATTCCTATGGAACAACACGGGGATGCTTGAATCCTGCAAACTTGAATGAATGATGTGTATTTGTTGGTGAGTAGGTGAGAGTCAATGAATAAAGCCAACAATAAAATTGATAGCACAATCAATACCGAAACAACAATAACCATGAGATAAGACCAGCAATAAATAACACCTGCAATAGATTTTTTTTTTGGAAAAACAAGCCTTATCGATGCATGAATCTTACTATGAATAGTGTCCTCACTTCACATGAAATGACATATTTATACCAGCGAAACCATACACCAATATAAGCAAGTTTTACATGGCAAGACTTAGCATGATATTTCTACGTGGTTGTTGTAGAAGACACATCGTAAGATAAAAATTTGTTGTCTTACTATTTTTGACTCAAGTAAAAGGTCCAAGGATAACTAATAATTCTTATAGTTTAGTTCCAAGTAATAAGTGCAGTACAATGATGGATATGCGGCCCAATAAATAAATTGGTATGTTGCAAAGAAGATATTTCAAGGACTATCCCTACACACCAATGACTATAAAAGTTGGGCATACCAATTGACCTCAGACCAGTGGTAAGAGAGAAGGCGCGCAGTTGGTGTATGAGCCACTATAGGGAGAATGCAACATGAGCATCAAGAATGAAAGTTAAGTGGAATCAACCATAGCTGAGGAAAGATATCATTAAAAAAAAATAAAGCTATAGCCTTTCGTATTCTGAGAGTAAATCGAACTATATACATAACCAAAACATACTATTGCATACATGCTAATTGTCAATGACTGTAATATGAGAGAGTGATCCAAATATGAAAGAGTGGCATTCTAACAAGTCACATAATATTACTGGATAAAAATTATTTTAGAAAATTTCAAGCAAATGTAATTGATAGGCTTAAAAGTCATGCCAAGTCAAACAAAAAGCCCTTAACATAGTGGAATATCTTAGTGTGAAATAAAAGCATTCAAACCAAGATATAAAATTTTGAAACACAAGCAGTATGTTAGATGGTAAGATCTTCAAACAAGCATGAGGCCGACCCTCCTTCTAGTGCCACTATGAAGTACCCTAAATCTGCAAGTAAAACCAACCTCAAATACTCATTAGAAGGGTTAGTCTAAACATACAAATCTGCAAATACCTCTATGAAATAAAATATCTGTGCTAAAGAAATGCCACAAGTAACAAAAACAACATCAAGAAGACATTTCAAAAGCAAGATAATCACCTATTCCATATTGGATTGGTGTCACATGTGCAAGTGACCTTTTCCCAATCCTTGATCAAAGCTTAAAGTGATGCAAATGCAAATAGGATGAAGAGCAAGATGAGTTCTCAAACCAAGAGAGTAACCTTGCATAAAATTTGTGGATGGATGAATGAGGATTAAGGCCTTCTTTTATAGATTTTCTTGATGAGAGATTGTCCAAATGGGTGAATGTGGGACTAAAGATCCACCAATGAGAAGAGGACACTTGTCAAGTGATGATAGGCCAATGGATGTGCAAGATTTGGGAAGTGTGCCCATGAGAGGGAGAATTTGAATTCAAATTTGGCAATAAATTTAGAGAGGGGAACAAGAAAAAGAGCAATAAATGCAATGTTGGAGGGACAAATCAACTTGTCATGTTTTTCAAACTTGAGGGCCATGTTGAGTGAAAATGAGAGTTTTAATAAATCAATAAATTGATTTATTTGTGCAAGTGGCTAAATCTAGAGAATGCAAGTGGGTAAGATTAGTTTTTAATCATGGTTAGATTAAATTAATGATGATTAGGTTAGTTTGACTTTCATGACTTAAATATTTGATTTATTTAAATTAGAAAAGGATGAAATATGATTTGGGATTTGATTAAATGGCCATTTGATTTATTAAAAGGTTGATGATAATGTTTGTTTGATTTTAAATAAATGACCTTAGGAGATGAGATTACCTAATGAATGGATGAAAGTGAACTTGATTAATTGATGAATGAACCTAATGTGGAATCTAGTTTAGTTAATGAATGAACCTGATTGAATGCACAATGTTAATTTTGCATGTCTACACTCTCTACACCAATAAGGATCATTATTTCTCATCTCCTATGAATATGAAGGCTCATCAAATAAAGGGTTTTCCCTTACATTTATTTTTGACATAAAAGCTTCGGCCTCTTCATTATGAATATCTAAATCCTTCAAGTCTTCATTATCTTTAGAGTCACAAAAGTCACTAGAAGAGCATACAGATAGATTTTAAACTTCCTCTAGATCTTCTACAAATAAAATATCTAACTCATACTTTGAAAATTATTCATAGGAAGAGAGTTGTTCCTTCTCAAGTAAACCTATGTTTCCACTATCCTATTTCTCATTTGTAGCAAAGAATTCAATCTTTTTCTTATGAGGAAAATCCCGACTATCAGAGGAGTGATCATGCTCAATATTATCATCATTATTATTGTAGTAAGGAGACTTATCAATGCTAAAACTATGTTCAAAATCTTAAATTGATTATACAATGTTATGTCTTTCATTGGACCACAAGTGCTAGAATCTTCAAAAGAATTAAGACCACACATTTCATTATGATTGTAGATTGAAAACATAGTATCCTTTTTATGATCATATTTAATCTTTTAAAAACAAGAAATGTATTCACACACTTGGTCAAGCCTAACTGGCTTCAACTCCTTTGGTAGAATACTCAAACTTGCTTGATAAGATTCATAAAATAAATCAATGCACACTAAATTTTTAGGTCTGTAGCATTCAGGAACTAAAGATAGTGTACCCATAAATCTTGCATAAAGATCATATGAATATTCTCCTTCATGTCTTCTTACACAAGAGAGATCTTGAACATGGGCTATAGGATTATAAATGCATGAAACTTCTTGAAGATTTGTTTGGGAGTCTATGTGATCATTGTGGAATGATTTGTAAGCTAAAACAATAGGGGTGTAGGTGCTTTTACACTTATCTTTATCTTCTGACTTACACCTCTTATCGAGTTTTAGTGTCCCAGGGCAGTAAACACCTGTAGAAAAATAACTCATTTGCATTCTATATTTTAAATTGTTTTCAATATTCATGGCCATCCCATATTCTTGATACAAATTTTTAGGATCCTTATCTCTTAGAAAATATCTCATCTTATTATCAAAGGATCCCAAATAAACTACCAAACATACTTCATCACTTAGTACCATACCTTTAGGAATATCCCTCAATGTTTTAGTAAATCTTCTGTTAAATGTTGATATTAGCTCATCCTCTTCTTTCTCAATATTCATAAATTTATTAAGCATGGAACTAACATTGATTCTTTCACCAAATTTCTCTATGAATACTACTTTGAACTCACTTCAAGAAAAAAATAGAGCAGGCTGGTAAATCAGAGAACCATTGTCTTACATCTCCTTTCAAAGATTGAACAAATAATCTCATAACCACATCATCATGATCTATCTCATAGTCATCCATTAGATTGTTAAATTATTACAAATGCTTATTTTCTACTTCATTCTTTGTACCACTAAATTTTGGTAAATATTCCCTAATATTAGATGGAATAACATTTGGGCAACCATTAATTCCAATGAAATTAACAGCTCTATATCTTTCAGAGTTAAAAATTCTTACAACTCGACTAGACTTGATTACAAACCATGGTTGCACTAGGCACCATACAAAGGTGTGTATATTTATGATATACTTTATTATACCCTTACAAGCTTTTCATATCAATATTGTAATTACAAAGGGTACATCCAAGTTCTTTTACAACAAACTATTAAGCTTTTCTAATGCAGATTTCTATCTTGATTTGCTTAAGATATTTTGAATGAATTTCTTCAGGAATAATTTATACTTCACCTCATAATAGATTTTGCAATCTATTAAAATATAGAAGTATACAAAAAAAATTGCTATCATTCCCTCTCTTAGTGCTTATTCACTTAATAGGGAACCAAAATTTTCATGAATTTCAAATGTGATCTTCATATTCAGAATGTATGCTTCTTGAAAACCCAAAATATGAAGATTACTTGGATATATTGCAGCTACTATAGATTTTTCTTCTTGATTAGAAGTATTATAGATTTACAATTCTCTTCACATCTTCAATAGGTTCTTTAGACAGAGTTTCCGTCTCTCTTAATAGAGGACTAAACTTCAACCAAGATGAAGCTCCTTTAAAGAATGAATTTTGTTATGGGTCTTTTTCCACAGTAGAGTCACACATAAATTCTTTGACATCATTGCAATAGAATCACTTCTAGGTCTAAAAGTTTCTTACTTGATCTAAACCAGATGTATAGACTCACCAAGCTCTTGACTCTTAAGGCTAGATAATCTTTTATCAGACATTCTCTCAAGTTAGTCCACAACAGAGTCACCATTTCTATTGGTGATTTTTCTAGCATAACCTTAGAGTTCTCTAAAGAGTAGCCAACTCCTATAATGAAGAAACTACAAGGCTAGTGGCCAACACAATGAGTAAAGGATTTTGAGGTCTTTACTCCTACACTTTAGGCTTTGTAGGACCTAGGAGGGTGTTCCATATTGTGTCTATGTGAGGTGTATCTATTTGATAACACATATATACATAGATTTATTCCTACATCTTGCAAATATTGTACTTCATTGAAGGTTTAGAAGACCTTTAAGTAGATATTTACCTATTTTCTAGGAAACAAGGGTAGCTCAAACCCATACAATACTTGAAAATATTTTAAATGAATGTTGCTCTTATTTTAAGTTTGTGGCCTATTATGCTAATTACTCATTTTCGTGCAAGATTATCTAACAAATAGACTAATGTTTCATCAATTGGAGCAACAAAGTTAAATATATAAGAACCAATAATATATATATATATATATATATATATATATATATATATATAAACTACTTAATTTAAAGATTGGTGGAGTATTTTCATAATGCATTACATTTATGAAAACTCACAATGCCTAAAAACACTCACTCCTTACCAATCCTATGTAATTCCTTACAAAATATGTAACCCTCCTTAAGCATTTTAATCAACTCTTTGAGTTAAAGATAAAAAAAATCACACATTCAATGGAATAATTGAAGATAAATGATAACACCATTAGTATTTTCATTCATAACTTGTGAGAAAGATACATAGGAGAGTGTTTGTGTAATACCCCTCCATTTCCGTTTTGGCTGGATAGTGTGTCCTTGTTTTCTTTGATGTGCTTTTTGGTTATTGAGATGTTGTATCATGTGTGTGTGATTTGATCGATAATTATAGAGCGATAGTTTATTGGTGTGATGTGATGTATCTTATCTGATGCTTTATTTGACATGTTTTAAATTGGTGTAAGGATATTGTAACATGTTATTGTGTGAGATATTTGTTTATGATGGAACTGTCAGTCTATGATGAGTGTATTGGTGAAGGGGATGGGATTGTATCACTCGCTTGCGAGCGCCCTACGATTCTGAGATTTCCCCCTTCACGGTGTGTTTTATTATATCATATATATGCATGTTCGATATGCTCTTTGTTCGTAGGTTGACAGGTACAAGACATTGACTCCACCTGATTTCACATGTTTGAGCATGTCCATTGACCAACAGTAATCGATTGGGAGATAGTAGCTAGGTTTTTCATGCCAAGTTGTCACCCTAGTCATAGTTTGTCGTTGGGTTTAGCGGTTTTGATTTGGTTCATTCCTCCTTGGTTAATTATTTAATTTCATATTTTAAAGGTTATTAAATGGCAAGTATAGTTAAAATGATGATTTAACATATCTAGTTTCAAGGCTGAAATGTTATTTATTTCATGGATTAATTTGATTTAATCAATAAAATAATTTTTAGTTTATTGATTAACTAGGTAAATGGTGATAAATTAAATGAAATAGTTGTTTTGCCTTTATTGTATATTAAGATTCAAATTTAAAATGAAAATGGAAATCATGTTGGATATTTAAAGTTAAATTAAAATAAAAATAGAAATGTGTTTTAAATTTCACTTTTTGAAATTTTGGATAAAATATATTCTTTGCAACTTTGAAATTCTTGGTTTTAAATGAAATTTTGAAATGCATGAAATATCATTTTGAAAGTAAATTGTTTTAAAAATTTAAAAATGGAAATATCCTCCAAATGTTCAATAAATTTAGTGGGTGGGATATTTTAGGGGTTTGACCAAAAATTTGGGGAAAGCTCTTTGTAAGGAAATGCAATTTCATTTGTTTTTCAATTTTGAAATTTTGGTGGAGAGTTTGGCTGTGGCTGGATTTGGATTTTGAAGAAGAGATTTGGAATCACCATTGTTAAGTCTTCAAGGTTGGGGCTGGATTTGGAGTTGAAGAAGAGATTTGGAATCACCATTGTTAAAGTCTTCAAGGTTGGGGAAAACACCAGGTTCTTCTTCATTTTTGTTTTCCTTTTGGAATAATCTTCAAATTTCTTTATTACGTTTGAAAATTCTTTAAATGTTATTTAGATGCAAAGAAAACCCATGAGAAATGAATTCAAATCTTGCAAGCTGCTGTTGGATTTAGGAGAGAAAACCAAAACAACAATCTCAATAGAAAATAGAAAGAAAACCCACAAAAAATCTTCATTTCAATTTGAAATTCTAAACTCTTTGTTGTATTGCCAAATTTAATTATGTTATTGCAAAAATTTGTTGTTCATTTGCACAATTTTGGGTTGGAAATGAAAATGCAGGTATATGTTTGCATATATATATATATTTTTTTTTTAATTTTTGTTTTCTAGAAAAAAATTCTATTTCAAAAAATTTACTCGAGAGGAAATATAACAAGGGATGCCCTGTTCTTTTGTTTTGTTGGCGGTTTCATTTTTTTAGAAAACTAATTTTTTAAAAAAAAAAAAATTATTTCTTTTATGTGGAGAGGGAGAAGTAGCTGCTGCTACAATGCCCATGGAAGCTGCTTTGCTTCCACAACGCATATGGGAAGTGTGGTAACACTATTCATAGGTAGTGGCGTTGCTCATATAAACATGGTGTGAGCCGCCTCTCCCATATGGGAGGGGCGCGACCAACTAAAAACCTAAAGTTTATTTTTTATTTTATTTTTATTTGTTTTAAAATTAAAAATTAAAATATATTTTTATATTATTTAATATATATATTATATGTGTATATATATAATATTAATTTAATAGTTAAATAATTTTATTTTTAATCAAATATTTATATATACATTGTGTATTTTTAAATAAATTAATTAGTTGAATTTAAAGCGGTTATATTTAAATGATAAAGATAGATTTAAATATATCGATATAGTTGTATATACATTAAATATACACTTATTTATATTATTTAATATATGTGGGAATTTAAGCTTAGTTAAATTTATGTTGATTATTCTAGTATAATTGAAATAAAGATTGTTTTATTTTCATTAAATGATTTAGTTAGTTAAAAGACTATATTTAATCAGCTAGTATGATCGAGCAAGAAAATTAAATGCTTAGCTTTGAATACTGTAATGTTTATCAACGTGATTGGAATTCCCTCTAGAGTATGTACAAGGGAATGAATTATTTAATTTATACCATGCACTAAGATGATTGAGTGAATTGGATTTACGAAATCCAAATATTAGTTATTTGATTTCTTTTGAAGAATTGCTTGAAATGCTTCCTTATGATGTGTGGCATTCATTCTTGGAGTGGGGCAATTGAGTTAGTGTATATGCAAGTCTTCCATATGGTTGTTTCAATTTTGTGTATGGGTGGTCGTAACATGTTAGTCAACCTTGGTTTTGTCTTGGGTAATGTGTATAGCTGTATTCTATTGTTTTACCAGTTTTCACGAACGGGGATGGTTTGTGTTTCGTTTGGAAGGAGTGGTTTATGTGTTTTGTTGCCTCTAGTGTTTGGAGAGGGTTTTGACCTCTCTATCCTCCAGTGTTTGGAGAGGGTTTTGACCTTTGTAGCCTCCAGTGTTTGGAGAGGGTTTTGACTTTTTTTGCCTCTTGTATTTGGAGTGGGTTTTCATTATATGTTCCTCCTAGAGTTGGAGTGATTTTGTCTTGTTGGTATGCATTTTGGGATTCCCTTGGTGGTTGGTTTTGGTTGGTATGTTGTCAAGTAGAAGAGTGGCTTCTGTTAGGGGCCAGAACCCAAAGAGGTAAACTGGGAAACCTTCAAAAGTGGTCTAATCAAGTGATAACTAAATCAATGTACTTAGAAATTAGGTAGTATTTCACACTAATTAAGATAATTGAGCCTCGCTCATGGATGCAAGGGCTTATATAGAATTGGGATGAGACGGGAAGGCCTAGAATGGAAAGGTCATCCATCTTGTCTTTACGAGAGGTATTTGATTCCACATGAGTGAGCATGGGTGCTGGGATTCAATAGAGGCCACCAGGACAACTCATAGTGGGGGTTGGAGCCTATGAAGAATCCCAGAGGAGATCCCATGACGAGCTGTGTGATGACACTCTTTCTACAACAACAGTTGGTATTTGGTTTTCTTGAGTTTGGTCTTCTTATCATACTCGATCTATTTTATTTCTGGAAGCAATGTGACTTATGTCAGTGATGTTAGAGTTGTACTTGTGTTATCATTATGGTTGTATGGTTCATGTGATTGGTTGGTTCAGTTATGTTTTAGCTTGTGTCTAGAGGTAGTTGGTCTTGTATAGGATTCCTTGTTACTATCTCCTAGCATGGGGGGTGAGCCTTTGGGTATCACATGGTTGGGTGGAACGTGTACCTTAATCCATTGGGTCATCTTCTTGTTCGTGTGAATGAGATTTCCAGTTGGAGAGCTCGTGGGATCCAATACCTTCATGCTTTATTCTTTCAGTTATTAATGCAATTTTATTACCCCTCTTTGTATCGAGGTGGATGATGTAATTTGTAACCTTGTGTATTGGAATTACCTCATTTGGGGAATGAGTGTTGTAATCTTATTGTAAAGTACATTATTGGGATCATGTGGTATCTCTTATGCCTTGGATGTAATTTTATCATGTTCAGAATGTATGTAATTCTTAATTTATTCAGTAATTAAATGTGATGTTGTCAATTCATGTTTCTTGTTTGGGTTTTAAGTAATCTCAGTCTCGTAACCTTAGAGGTTGTTGGCAATGAGTGGTGAACTTTTATGTTATTTGTACTTAAAAAAAAAAAATTAGTACGTTTGGGTAGTAAATTGCAGCTTCCTCTAGGGTTGCGTGGTGGGGCATTATAGTTTGTTTCCATACTAATATTTTTTTTGATATCAGTAGTTCCTATAAAACTATTTTAAGAATATTACATACAGGACTCATATCCAAGAAAATGTACTGGTCTATTCATCCATAATCTATATGAAGTTCCTTTCCTGAAGTTAGCTTTCACCTAAAACCCTGTTTGAGACTTAAAAATTTGACCCTCTATAATGAGCCCTGAAATCCCTTTTATAGAACAAGGGAGCAACAAGCATTAGTATCAATTACATTTACATTTCATTTCATTTTAATATAATTTGCACCAAAATTTGAGACATCCTTAGTTAGTTACATGCACTCATTGTGGAAAATGGAAGATTAAAAGGCCAAATTCGACATCCTTTGCATGAAGACATGCCAGCTCCTCTAAAGGAAAAGTTTGTTGCAATAGCATTGAAACCTTTTCCTTGTTCACCAAAGAAAATTCTACACTCACAACCCTAGCAAAAACTTGCATACTACTTGGGAAAACCTACATGCCACCAATTCTAGGAAGTTTGACACTTCTCCAACACACTAGCTTGAAAAATTTCCACATCAACACTAGAAATAAGAAATCACATGAATGCTAAATAGGACAATCCTAACAAAAGGGTCATGGTGTCATCAGAAACAAAAATGGGGCAGATTCATCACTCTAAGTCATCAGCCTCAGAGGATACTCGCCCACGTCTTGTTCATCATGGAACTAGAGGAACCGTCACCACCTCCTCATTAGAGTCTTCAGAAGGTACCAGGGAGAGTGGATAATGGTTACACTCCAGATCATTGTCACCCTCACTATCTGAAGGGCTATTAGAAACCTCACTGGGAGAATTACATCCTCCTAGATAAGCCTTATGATTCTTGAATCTTTTCTTCACCTTCTTTTCATATTCCACTAGACTTTTCCCTTTGAACTTGACTAGCTCTTCTAAAACAGTTTGGCTCCTCAAGTGGTAATTACTCCTAACACCATACTTCTTGAATTTCATGCATCCCCTTCTACTCTTTGGTGTATCAAGAGCTTCTTGTGTTTGAATTTCATCCTCAGGAGCATTCTCCTCAGACTCAAGCAAACTCAATCTCCTAGACCTTCGAACTGGCCTAGTAGACTCTCCAGACTTATCTTATCAATGATAAGAACCAAAAAACCTTCAACAACTTTGTTCTTGAACTCAAACTTACTAGTCAGTGTCTGAATGAAAATTTAGAATGAAAAATATGGTTGTTGGTCCTCATTATATTGAGCCATACAAGTGTACCAACCATTAATACTCAAAGAAATATTGTGTGTGCGAGCTGACAACAGTCTGCTTTGAGCTCTTAAAATCTCAACTATTTCAATCTTGTTTTAAAAAATAAATAAATGAATAGATATCATTGGTGTAACCAGTTGTGATAAAGCTTGAAAATATGCTATTAATGCCTTTTCCTAATTAGAAAATCTCAAAGTAGATATACATCCACTCAATACTCATATTTCAACCACATACTTAGCATCAATTTAAAACTTTTCGTGCCATGGTTACCTGCTCACTTGTGGGAATTAATTTTCTTGTATTTCTTCATGGAAAAACAATGGGGATTGATCCTAATTTGATCTCAGAGTATCGGTTCATACATTGCCTTTCTTAATTATCACCTTTCCACATGTACCAATAACTGTTAGTACTAATGGTCGAACTCCCAAACATTTGCCTCAAAGAATAAACTTGAAAAATAGCTTCGTTTGGAAATAGTACCCTATCAGCCAAATTATTAACTTTCCAACTCTATTAGAGTCCCTCAGAGCCTTTTAAAAAGTCCACATGGAATTTTCCTGCTCGCCCGCTATAAAATATGGCACACACATGGGCCCCTCATGGGATGGGGAGGAGAGTTCAAGATTGACCCACATCACTTGCCATCGACTGTAAATTCCCTTCCTTACGAAGCAATCAACATATTTAGAGCTTGGTGGGTTTCTCGATAAGTGATAGGTGTCTCCCCGCCCGCTATCCTGTGTAACTATCCTTTCTTAATAATTTAAATGGATGGGCATGTTGGGAATAATCCTGATGAAGACACCCATTGTAGTCTCTGTCATTGATCCTTCTCTGAACTATGTCTGCTAACTTTGTGGAGACACTAGTCCCACCACCAAGCATTCCATGTGGCCATCGCTCGCTAGCCCATGTACTTAAAATAATATGAAATAAACCAACACAAGCGCACAATGAGTGGTCAAGATGTGGCCACATCCTAAATCTGCAACTATTAATCCTCCTTGAATGCTGCCAACTATCTTCACTAGGGAGACCAGACCCACCAATGTACTAGACATGTGGCTGAACCCCGTCAGCCCGTGTGAATAAAATAAGAAATAATAAATCAGCATAGGCATATGGGGAATGACTAGGATCAATTCCTAATGATTGAACAACCAACATGAAATCCTAATTCTACACATGCCACAAAAGTTAATCTTTAAAGAGGGGCCACCTCTTGGAAGATGAGGATTTGATCCATAAAGGACAGAGGCTAAGAATTTATGTTACTTTTTAAAATTAAGCATCGACCATAGGAAAATTTGTCACTGAGAAGGACTAAGGTGACCGACAGACCTAAAATTAAGGGGATGGTGAATACAACAACATAAATGGCATAAGAGGCAACTTAGACAACCAGAGACTGAGAATATTAGATCAATACAAATTTAAAATGACCAAGGGTTTCTCAAAGCTTATAGGCCACTTTTGAAGGCTTTTAACAACATAAAAACCTTAACACAGTGATGAGGAACACAACCCTAAGCCAGAAACGATGGTTTGAGCCAAATTTTTCACAATTATAAAATGGAACCAAGAATGTTTTGAGGGGTTCCATCATTACCACCATCAATAATAATATTGCAAAATTTACCTTCACACTTACATCTTGTTCTTAACAAGCTCTTCCTTTGATCTAGGTCTTTTCCTCCATTCATCAAGACCCTTCATGAAATAAGAATTTCTCTATCTTCTTCCTCTTTTGAGTGTGATGAGTGTGAATCTAATCCATTTATTTTTGCTGCTCTATTCTAATTTTTAGTTGTTCTTCTTGGTATCTCCTCTTGATGAGTACAATCATATGCCCTATTACCTTCTTCCCCACATCTAAAACAAGTTATTTTGTAATTTCCTCTTCCAAATCCTCTACCTAATTTTCCTCTTCCTCTAAAATTTTGATGATGGGACTGATTTGAACTCTCACCTTTTTCATCCTTTCTTCCCTTAAGGTGGTCCAATCATACTAGTTTACAATTTTGGCCAAACTAGACACTGAACTAATATTTTCTAACTAAATCTACACTTTCAGGAATGTATAAAGGCTAAACCGTGAGAAATTTGAAGATGATGCAAACTAGTGATTTGTTACATTTGGTCTATATATTTTGAATTTTTTTTGTTCAAAAATTTTGGAATCAACTTGTGCTATTTTTTCCTTCTCCAAAAACTAGTTTTTTTCAATAAATACCATTTTTAAGGAGTGATGCTCACCATATACAACATGATTTTTTTCCATGAATGATAAAATTCTACTTTTTTCAATTTGAGATTTGTAACTATCATATCTAGTGCTTTCATTTGGTTTCATAGTGTTTTATTAAATATTTTTTCTTTAATCAAGTTTTGAAGTCAAACCAATTGCAATTCAGACATAGGAAGACTATATATAGCATAACTTTTTTTGTATGTATCAAAATTCTTTTTTTTTGGTTGGATCAAGGACTTCAATATCTACTGCACTGATATTTTTCAATTTTTTTTTATAATATATTATTTTTCCACATGTGGAGAACAAAGAGCTTGATTTTTGGTGAAAAACCTACATTCACAAGAAATAAAAAATAAATGTAATAATAAAATTGAATTTATTTAAAATTATACTTTTTGGGAAGCTTATAATAAGGACTACATACTTACAAAAAATAAATTTTAAATGAATTCATTTGATCCCTCAAAAGGTAAATTAAAAGTAGTTTTTTTTATCAGCATTTTGATAGGTGTAAAGGAGACTCTGTTACATTTATGGTTTAAAACTAGTGGGGTTCTATCCAAGGGGGTTTGATCTAAGGTGGTTCGATCAAACCATCTTCAATTGGAATCCTTTAAATGGAAATTTTCAATGCTTAAATCAATATATTTTCTATAAGTATGTGATTTCAGCAAAAATAAGGATCTCCTAAAAATTGTAAACCACTATTGTGGGATCACCCCTTAGTATCTCCAATCTAATTTCTATCCTCATTTTTCTACACATTAATTTTACTCTTTCCTCTTTACTTATTATCAAATTTCCTGTTCAACCTTTCTTCCACTTTTAATGCAAACTGGTATGCATCCTCAATGGTATATATTCCACTAATTCCAAATCTGCTTGTACACTTAGATTTAACCCATTAATGTAATGGGATACCTTTTCCTTGTTTGCTTTAGAATGTCTAGTTCTAATCAGAATCTTATGGAATTATTATATGTACTCCTTTACAATTCTCATTCCTTGTATCAAATTTTGCATCTTTTTGAGTAGATCCAACTCATAATCTCTTGGAATGAATTGTATCTTCAGGTGATCCCACAATAGTGGTTTACAATTTTTGGCCAAACTAGACACTGAAATAATTTTTTTAACTAAAACTTCACATTCATGCACCTATAGCGGCTAAACCGTGAGGAATTTGAAGATGATGCAAACTAGAGTTTCATGACATTTATTCTATAGATTCTAAATACATTTTTTTCAAAAAAATTGGAAATTGATTGCAATTTTTTTTCATCTCCCTCGAAAACTAGTTTTTTTCATAAAGCAACATTTTAACAAAGTGACGCTCACCGTATAACGCATAAATTTTTTTCCATGGAGGATAAAATTCTAATTCTTTTGAATTTAGATTTGTAACTATGATATCTAGTGCTTCCACTTGGTTAGATAGTTTTTTATTTAATATTTTTTCTTAATCAATTTTCGAAGTCAAACCAATTATAATTTGGACATAGCTAATCGTTTAACACATAAATTTTTTTGTTTCTATCGAAATTCAATTTTTTTTTGGATCAAGGACTTCAATATTTGGTGCACTCATATTTTTTAATTTTTTTTTGATAATCTGCTATTTTTCCACATGTGCAGAACAAAGAGCTTGATTTTTGGTGAAAACCCTACATTCACAAGAAATAAAAAATAAATATAATAATAAAATTAAATTTATTTAAAATTATACTTTTTGGGAAGCTTATAATAAGGACTACATACTTACAAAAATAAATTTTAAATGAATTCATTTGATCCCCCAAAAGGTAAATCAGAAGTGCTTTTTATGAGCATTTTGATAGGTGTAAAGGAGACTTCGTTATAGGTATGGTTTAAAACTAGTGGGGTTCTATCCAAGGGGGTTTGATTTAAGGTAGTTTGATCAAACCCTCTTCAATTGTAATGCTTTAAATGGAACTTTTTAAGGCTTAAATCATTATATTTTCTAAAAATATGTGATTTCAACAAAAATCAGAATCTCCCAGAAATTGTAAACCAGTTTTGTGGGATCACCCCTTCATCTTCTCTACCATTCTATCCAATTTGAATATCTTGTACTTTCCTCTTATTCCTCTTTCAAGATGCATTTATTTCCACCTAATGCTAGCATTCCCTTTTAGTTTTTGCAAACCTCACCCTATGAGGGTCTTCAATCTCTTCAAACTCAAAGAATTCCTCCATGCCATTAATCTAATCTAACAACTCTTCTGGATTCAAGATTCTTCTAAAGTTTGAAAAATCCATCTTAGGCCTTTTTCCAATTTGTACAATAGCTCTCAACAATATAATTTATCTAGGGTCCATTGGCTCTTGTTCTTCCTCTTCAAATTCCTCTTCAAGTTCATCTTCACTATCATCTTCTCTACACACATATCTTCTATGAATTTCTTCTTGAAAAACCTCAACTTTCCTTCTTATAGCTCTTAAATCATCTCTTGGACTTGATCTCTACCTCTACCATAGTTGATAACTCTTGGAGGCATTTTAATCTTCACCCACAACTCACAGGTCTTGCTACAAAATGCCTCTCTTCGGTGGTCTATTTACAAACTCAAGATAACCTACTCTGATACCACTAATGTAGTGATGGTTTCTAAACTCACAAAAACCTCTCTAAATTCCTCACAATGATCACAAAGCAGAAAAAAGAGATTGTAAATAAAATTGAAAAAAATTGTTTGCACAAGAAACCAATGAATTTCTCTATTAATAAAATTTGATTATAAAGGGATTTTAAATCATCAAAGGAATCATATTCAAGAAATAAACTTATTAAATTCACCATGTATGCAAAATAAATACATTAAAATAGAAAATATGCTCAACAATGTGTATTCTTGAAATTTGCTCATCTTCCCGCTCTTCTACACCACCTGAAACTTCTATATCTTCAACCTATGATTTTGAAAAAATTCATGGACTATTGTAATCAGTCCAAAACCTACATATAAAATGGTCCCAAAATTATTATCTAGATAAAAATACACCCAACACCCTTCTTCCTTCCAAAAATCTTCTTAAAAAATGTTTCCTTGTTTCATGAATTGTTGATTCTCCACTACCCTATCAAGGAATTAATTTAATTTGCTTTATTTTTCCTTCTCCAATGTGGAATGCCTATTCTTGTAGCTGCAAAAATCAAACTTAAGAAGATAATTATAACTTATTAAAACCTACTCACAACATCCTCACAAAGATAGGCTTTTTTGGCTATCTTTCCCTCCTCTTTTTGACTCTCGAGAAGGCAAGAATGAAGAATCATATTGGGTTCCCACTTCTCCAATACCTAATTTTTAGGGATAAAAATTAATGTTTTAAAAATCCTTATTCAATTCCCAATGCCTCATATTGCCATTTAAATATTTTTCAAATAAACATTTTTAAAACTGCCTTTCTTGCATTTTTTCCCACTAGCCAACTTCAATGTGCAAAGGAGATTTTATAGACAAGTTTAATTATTCAAAAGTGTATCATTTTTCCCCCATCATGAAATTCAAACCAAAATCAACTTATTCAAAAATCCAAAAAATTTCAATAAAAAATTAACCTCTTTTTTTGTTTGATACAGTCCTGATTGTAAAATGCCATGGATCATAGTTCTACATCATCTACCTATCTCTCTCCCTTTCTCTACCTCTATCTCTCTATCTACACACTATCTATCTATCTCCCGCTCTCCCTCCCTCCTCTATCTCCCCCTCTCTATATCTCCCTCTTTATCTTTACCTCTTTATCTCACTCTATCACTTTATCTTACCATATATATCTTTCTATCTCCATATTCCTCTATATCTCTCTATATCTTCATATCTATTAATAAATACCTAGATACATATATTTGTATATCTCCCTTTACCTCTCTTTATCTATATATATTATCTCCCTCTCCCTCTATCTTCCTCTCTACCTTTTCATAGAGAGAGAGGGTGAGTGGAGATAGAGAGAATTAGAGAGGGAAAGTTAAATAGGTAGAAAGGAGAGAGACAAGAGGCATAGAGAGATACATAAAGGGAGAGACATGAGGAAAGAGGGAGTGATGGAGTGAGAATTGTATGTAGGGAGAGAGATAGAGAGGGGAGATAATAGAGAAGTAGAGATGGAGGAAGGAAGTGAGGTAGAGATAGATAGCTAGGGTGAGAGTGATATAGGAAAAGGTAGGTAGAAAGAGGGGAGGATGGAGATGGGGGATAAAGAGAAGAGAAGATAGAGAGTGGGAGAGTTAAGGCAGGAGGGATAGAGGGAGATGTAGTTAGGGAGAGGGAGGGTGAGAGGATATATATGGAAGTATAGAGGGAAGGAGAGAGGTAAGGTGGGATGGGTAGAGTGAGATGTAGGGAGAGCGGGTGAGGGGAGGTAGGGAGAAGTAGAGAGGGAAGGGGATATATAGTTATATAGAGAGGGAGAGAGAGATAAACAACATAAGAGAAGAGAGAGATGGGGGGTAATGGGAGAGGTAGGGTGGGAGGTAGAGAGGGAGAATTAGGTAGAGAGAGAGGGTGTGTGGGAAGGTGAGAGAGGGAGTGGAGGAAGGGAGAGTTAGAGATAAAGAGGTAGAATTTGAAGGATATAGGGAGAGGTAGGTAGACAAAGATGAATATGTAGAATTGAGATAAAGAGAAGGGACATAGATAGAGAGGGGTAATTTGGTCACCCTCCATCTCTCTACCTATATTTCCTTCTATCCCTCCAACCTTACCTCCCTCTCTTTCATTCTACTTCTCTTTATCTCCCATCTAAATCTTCCTCTATGTCTACCTACCTCTCCCTTCCTCCCCCTATCTCTACCTATCTCTATCACCCCTCTTCATGTTTCTCTACCTACCTCTCATTCTATCCCTCCCTCATTCCACCCTCTCCCTTAATATTTCTCTCTATATCACTCTTCACCTTCTATCTCTCCTCTCTACCTCTCTCACCTTCCCTCTCTAGTCATTTCTATCTCCACTCACCCTCTCTCTCTACCTACTTATCCCTCTATCCATCCCACCCTAATGGTATGTACAGGATCATCATGGAAAAAATAGGCCCTTAAGTGGCAAAAAGCTTAGAAAAATCAGAGTTAGGAAACTTGATGTAAAAATTTGAATAAGTTATCTATATTATTTTGAAAATATGTAAGAATAGAATTTGTAGCAAATTAAATTTAGTTTCTAAACTACTAGGCTTTTAAAAAAAAAAACTATTTGGTGAAAATTTGAAATTTCAATGTAGTAGTACTTAAATTTTAGGGAAAAAATAAGTAGGTGTCTATCTAACCACCCTAACCACAATAAAATGATAATATTTTTTTATAAGATTTTATATATGAGTAGAGGACTCATGTCCCAATGTGACGCATATTTTTTTGTAATTTTTTTCCAAGTAAGTAATTAATTATGATTTTTTTACTACAACTTTTAAAAAATATAAAAAACTCATATGTTTGACCACCTTAACTTGGTCAAAAATTTATGAAATTTAATTTATTTTTTTAATCCTATAGTATGTGAAGCATAGAATGTGACATATTTTTTGGATTCAAAAAATGCGATACCATTTGAAAGCTATAGATTTTTTTTAATTAGCCTATCAATTAGGACTTTAGTCGTAATTCAAATAGAAAATGAATACTAATTATTTATTAAATTCAAAGTAAAACATAATTTATATTGTTGGAAAGCTAAGAATCTCCTTTAAAAATCCTTTTCATTTAATGAATTTTGGGTAAAAAAAATTCGTCATCCACATACCCATCATATCGCCACTTTTTGGCCCATCATGATCCTACACATACCACTAATATCTCATTACCTACCTCTCCCTTCCTCTCTTCTTCCTTCCCCCTCTCTTTGTCACTATCTCTCTCCCTCGCCCTCTCCCTTCTCTCTCTCTCTCTCTCCCCTCACCCTATCCTTCTCTACCTACATCTCACTCTATCCCTCCCACCTTACTTCTCTCTCCCCTTGTGTACTTCTCTATATATCCCCTCACCCTCCATCTCTCTACCTACTTGTTTGTCTATCCTTCTTTCCTTACCTCTCTCTCTATCTATACTTCTCTTTATATCCCATTTCCATCTTCCTCTCTAACTATGTACCTCTCCCTATATCCATCCCACCATACCTCTCTATCTCTATGTTTCCCTTCCTCCCTACCTCTCTACTTCTCTCTGTATCTCTCTTTACTTACCCCTCACTCCATCCCTCCTCATTCCACCTCTCTATCCATTTAGATATCTATATATCTCTCATCTCTCTCTCCTCTCTACCTCTCTTACCTTCCCTCTCTACTTCCATCTATCTTCCTCTCAAATTCCCTCTCTACTTTCTATAGGAGTGATATGGAGAGATGGAGAGAGAAGAAGACATGGATAGAAAGAGGGATATATATGACTTGGGAAAGATAGTGGGGAAGAGAAAGGGAGAGAGATATGTAGAGAGAGGGAGGGGGACAAGGCGAGGGATAGGGAGAGGGAGATAGATATGGAAAGGGAGAGGGGGAGAGGGAGAGAGATTGTGTGTGGGGAGGGATAATAGACAAATATATAAAGAGGGAGAGGTGGAGACGGAGAGAGGAAATTCAAATCCACGTATGTATTAAAAAAGTGGAAATATCAATGATGTATCAAATTTGAAAGTGAAACCCTAATGTGGTTTCCAAGAATGGGTATGGTAAGTAAATTTGATTTCATAATCAAGATAATAGAGAAATATGTAACAATATAAAATTGATGAAGAATTGGGCATGGAAAGAGTTTAGGATATAAAATTGAGATATAAATATCATAAAACTATATATCTATGAAACCCTAATATATTTCTATCTCTCCTTCTCTTTATCTCCCATCTACATCTTCCTCTTTTTCTACCTACCTCTTCATATATCCCTCCCACCCTACTTCTCTGTATCTACCTCTCCCTCCCTCCCTCCCTTTCTACTTCTCTCTATCTCCCCTCTTTGGTTCTCTCTACCTACAGCTCACTCTATCCCTCCCTCATTCCACCTCTCTCCCTTAAGATATCTCTCTTCACCCTCTATCTCCTCTCTACCTCTCTACCTCTCTCTCACCTTCCCTATCTACTTCTATCTATCTCCACACACCCTGTCTCTACCTACTTATCCCTCTATCCATCCTACACTAATTTCTCATTACCTACCTCTCACTCCCTCTCTCCTTCCTTCCCTTTCTCTATCCTTATCTCTCTCTTTATCTCCCCCTCCCTCTTCCTCTCTTAGTAACTCACTCTCTCCCCTTCCATATCTACTTCTCTCTATCTCCCCAAACCCTCTCCTTCTCTACATACCTCTCACTATATCTCTCAAAAATTACCTCTCTCCCCTTCTCTATGTACTTATCTATATATCCTCTCACCCTCCCTCTCTCTTCCTACCTCTCCCTCTATCCCTGCCACCTTACCTCTCTTTCCATCTCTACTTATCTTTATCTCCCATCTCCATTTTCCTCTCTATATACCTACCTCTATCTCTATCCATCCCACCATACCTCTCCATATCTACATCTCCCTTCCTCCCTCCCTCTCTACTTCTCTCTATCTTTCTCTTTATCTACCCCTCACTCCATCCCTCCCTCACTCCCCCTCCCTATCCCTTTATATATATCTATATCTCTTTTTTCCCTCTCCTCTCTACCTCTCTTATCTTCCCTCTCTACTCTTTGTAGGAGTGATAGGGAGAGAGGGAGAGAGAAGAAGAGATGGATAGAAAGAGGAAGAGATATCTAGAGATATATATGACTTGGAAAAGATAGACAAGAAGAGAAAATGAAAGAGATAGGTAGAGATAGAGGGAGAGGGAGAGGGAGAGGGAGAGGGAGAGGGAGAGGGAGAGGGTGAGGGAGAGAGAGGGTGGGGAGGGAGAATAGATAAATATATAAAGAGGGAGAGTTGGAAATGGAGAGAGGAAAATAAAATCCAAAAGGTAAACTTATATATTGAAAAACTAGAAATATCAATAATGTATCAAATATGAAAATGAAACCCTAATGTGGTTGCCAAGGATAGGTAGAGTAAGTAAAATTAATTTCACAATCAATATAATAGATAACAACATAAAATTAATGAAGAATTTCACATGCAAAGAGTTTCAAATATAAAATTGAGATATAAATATCATAAAAGTATAGATCTAAAATACCCTAATATGAATAAGAAACCATAGAAGAAGACTAGGTTTTCTAGGATTTATTGGGTTTACTAAAATAAAAAGAGGTATAAAGATGGACATAGAGAGATGAAATCGAGGGAGAGGTAGAGAGAGGCCTATAGATTGGGAGAGAGAGATAGAGAGAGTGGGGATGGAGGGAGGGGGTAAGGTAGGTATAGAGAGTGAGAGGTGAGAGGGAGGGATATAAAGAGATAGCTAGAGGGATAGGGAGAGAGTTGAGATTGAGTTAAGTAGAAAAGGAAGGATAGAGGGAAAAAGAGGTAGAGAGATAGGTCTAGATAGAAAGAGAGATATCTAAAGTGAGACAAAGAGAGAGGGAATAAAGGATGGAGACTGATAGGTAGAGAGATAGGTCTAGAGCTCAAGGAGAGAGTGTGAGAAAGATAGGTCTAAAGAGGGAAAAAGGAAGGAGGGAGGGAGGGATGGAGAAGTAGATAGTTAAGTATAGAGTTCAATAGATTAATAGTGATAGGTATAGAGAGGTAAAAATAGAGGGAGGGAAGGCGAAAGGGAGAGACAAGTGGAGGGATAGGTCTAGAGCTTAAGGGGAGACATAATGAAATATATAGAGGTAGAGAAAGGGATAGAGAGATATGATGATTTATGAAGATTTATTCATCTCCTTACTATTAAAAATATAAATATTTCATTATTGATTTCTTTTTCTAATTTTTCAAGTATTTTGAGATGATTGTTATAAAAAAATCATGTAAAAGGGATTTTGTATGCAAATAGTGAGCATTTGATGTTTCAAAAATTAGATATGAATTTCAAATGATTATATATTTTTTTTGTGTACAATATAGAAGCACTACCTAGTCCATTGTGTAGAGATCTAACTCACCATTCCAACACACATAAAAAATAAAAATCTCAATAAGAAACAAAAAAGTTATGCCCATTTACAAAAGAGGGTTTTTAGCTCTTCAAAATGGATATTTGTTTTGTTTTTTAAAATAGATATCCATTTCAAATGGGTATCTATTTTATTTTTCAAAATGGATATCCATTTCAAACGGATATCCATTTTGTCTAACAAAATCTGTAGCCTTGAGATTCCCTCACGTTGTCCTTGGGATTTGGCTTAGAAGTGTCATACTTGGAAATTCAATTGCAAAAACATGTTTAGAAATTTTCTTTAGTTTTCCAAAGTTCTCCCTTGTGGCCGATGACTTTTTTTTTTACCTAAATTTGATGAAACAAAAAGAGTTTATTGAGAAAATTGCCAACTTTATAGCAATATAAGATGTCTTAATTTGAATTTAATAGATAATTATTATTGATTTTCTACATGCATTATGACTATAGTCCTGATTGATAGGATGATTGAAAAATATATAATTTTCAAGCGGTTTCATATTTTTTAAATCCAAAAGATGTACCATATTCTATGCTTCCCATACTATAGGATAAAAAAATGAATTTAATAAATTTTTGACCAAGTTATGGTGGTCAGACAAACAATTTTAATATTTTTAAAAATTTGTAATAAAAAAGTCATAAATAATTATTTACTTGGAAAAAAATTACAAAAAATACAACACATCAAGGCATGTTTCCTCGATACTTATATTGAAAGTTTCAAAAAAT
Organism: Sequoia sempervirens; assembly: GCA_007258455.2. Lineage (NCBI taxonomy): Eukaryota > Viridiplantae > Streptophyta > Pinopsida > Cupressales > Cupressaceae > Sequoia > Sequoia sempervirens. The sequence goes on from VDFB02276939.1 coordinate 175,042, forward strand.
AAATAAAATAAATTTGTGTACTTAGGTTGGTAAAACATACACATGATTTTTATTTTTCTCCTGAAAATTTAGTACTACTGCATTGAAATTTCAAATTTTCACCAAATAGATTTACTTCTTTCCAAAAAAGGACTAGAAACTTAGAAACTACATTCAATTTTATACAAATTTTGTTGTTACATATTTTTCAAATTATGTTAATAATCTATTCATTTTTTTATGTCAAGTTGCCTAACTCTATACTTCTAAATTTTCATTGCCATGTCGAGGTCTAGTCTGGACCCCCATGATCTTGTACTGATCCATACCTTTTTGATAGTTTCTTGGTTCTATAGCTTTTTCTTGTTGAGGAATATTGCATATACTATTTGCAGATCTCTTGTATGGAAGGTGTCTTTGTTCGTTGTTTGATCCTATGGCTCTTATTTTTCATAATTCTAACATGGTATTAGAGCCTTGATCTACAAGCCCTTTCTCAAATCTAGGAGAAATTCAATCAAAGATTGTTTTTTAGGGATCCTCAATGGATCAACCTTGAACAATTTTTCATGTATTTTGGATAAAAAACAATCAATATCTTCTACTTTGTGTATTTTTGAGAAAAATAATTTATGGGTTTTATTTATAATCCTAAAATACCATCTGGATATTTGTTAGATTTTGTAGATAATGAGAAGAACTTGTAAAAACAACTATCAAATAATGGCTATTTTCTATATAGGTGATTTTTTTTTTACCAAATCACATGTTCTGCTTATTAGTGTTAGTTTTAGGGTTAGAAAAGTAATAAGAATAAAATGAAACACAATAGACTAATGAACACAACAGTTTACCCTAGGAAAACCCTCCTTCTCGAGGGAGAAAAACCCCAAAAAATATATCTCTTATATAATAGAAGAAATAAGTGAATAAATCTACTTACAACTCAGGCCCAACACAAGGTCGAATTTCATACAAAGAATAATAGCATCTCTCCTAGATGCAAAGATAAAATTGAATGTGTTTCTCCTTGAAATCGATCTGCTGCTACAAATGATGGTCTGTTGCTAAGAGTGCAAACTTCTATTGCTTGCTTGATGCAAATTAGAGAGTGAATATTGTGTTGTGCAAATGAGATGAAATGACCTTATTATATACAAGGATAGGTGACCTTTCCACTAGGCCAGACCCCTTAGGAGATAAGGATTTAAAAATATTATTTGTTACAAGAAGGCCAACTTGCCTTAAACAAAGGGAAAATAGCTCCTGAAGCTATAAAACACTAACACTCCCTCTTAGCTAGGGAGGTATTTTCCAAATATCTGCATCATGGAGTCTCTCAACATGACGCCCACAATGAATACACCCATTTGTGGAAAAAAATCAAACGTTCATCATGAAGTCTCTCAACGTGATGTTGTCATGGAGTCTCTCAACATGATGTCCACCATGGCTACTCCCATGTGTGGAAAGAAACACATGTATAGGTGTTCACATAATCTTCAACGTGATATCATCATGGAGTCTCTCAACATGACATCCACCATGGCTACTCCCATGTGTGGAAAGAAACACAAGCACAAGGGTACATCACATAGTCTCTCAATGTGATGTTGTTATGGAGTATCTCAACATGACATCTCATCTCAGTCTCAGAGATGAAAAAGGGTTCACACCTCATATTTCTCCATCTCAGAGAAATATACACTATAAGGGATTTCATTGCATATTTCTCCATCTCAGAGAAATATACACTACAAGGGCTTTCACCTCATATTTCTCCATCTCAAAGAAATATACACTACAAGGGATTTCACCTCATATTGCTCCGTCTTAGAGAAATATACACTACAAGGGATTTCACCTTATATTTCTTCGTCTCAGAGAAATATACACTACAAGGGCTTTCACCTCATATTTCTCTATCTCATAGAAATATACATTACAACAGATCTTCATGATGATGTGACTCCCTCTAAAGCTCCAGGTACTTGCATCAACCTCTTGACCTCCTCGTCCAAGGTTGCATTGAAAAAATTCGCTTAAAATCGCATCTCCCATACAACTCTATAGACAACTCATTTAAAAAAAAAATGAAATTACTCAGAATGCTCTCTAAGTATATTAATGGTCATATAAATCTTGTCGATCTTCAAGATCACTGAATCTACTATGCTTACACAAATCTGATTAGGTCTTGTCTTAAACTTGCTCTAATACCATGTTAGTTTTAGGGTCAGAAAAGTAAGAAGAAAAAAATGAAACACAATATACTAATGAACACAACAGTTTACCCTGGGAAAACCCTCCTTCTCGAGGGAGAAAAACAAAGTAAAATATATCTCTTATATATTAGAAGAAATAAGAGCAGAAATCTGCTTACAACTCAGGCCCAACGCAAGGCCTAATTTTATACAAAGAATAATACCATCTCTCCTAGATGCAAATATATAGTTGAATATATGTTTCTCCTTGAAAGAAATATGATGTTACAAATGATGGTCTACTGCTAAGAGTGCAAGCTTCTGTTGATTGCTTGATGTGAATTAGAGAGTGAATGATTATGTTGTGCAAATGAGATGAAATGACCTTCATTATATACAAGGATAGGTGACCTTTCCACTAGGTCATCCCTCTTAGAAGATAAAGGATTTAAAAATATTATTTGTTACAAGAAGGCTGACCTACCTTAAACAAAGCAAAAATATCTCTGGAAGCTAGAAAACACAAACAATTGGATTCAAAAATTCTTTATGGGTTTTGTTGGCAACACAAAAATATTATTTTGGTATCCATTCTTTTTGCATGCACCAAGTAAATTTTCTAGAAATCAAATCAGAAGGGGCATTTATACATTGTTGGCTGGCAAAATTTGACTTATTTTAGAAAATCATAACTTGAGCATACAGTGCCCATTTTTTGAAAACTTTATATTGTGGGAAAATTGATTCATCCTCTACATAGATTTGAGTTTGTTTTTTTATGGAGGCAGATGTGAACATTAATCCTTGCATACAGTCTTTCTTTTTTGCATGCTTCATGTTTTCATTTTCTTTTTATTTTTTGCATTTTTTGCATGTTTCCTTTTACAATATTGGGGTATTGTAATAAATGGACTTCATCAAAGTTCCATAAAGGGGTCTACTTGCATAATAATTTGATTAGAGTGTAGTCACATGGCATGAAATTTGATCCCATCTTCATATTGATGACAACTCACATGAGTTATATATGGATTTAGTATTTTCTTTTGGCCACAATCTTTCTCATGACTTGACACATTTTGGTTCGCATCGATTCACATCTCAGATTGAGATCCTTTGGTTAATGATCCTGAATTATATCAAATTCTCATCGAGTCACATCTCAACTTGAGGGCCATTCATCTTATCGTTAATGTTTTAGAATATTCATGGTACTTTCTCCTATGGATCAGTTTTTAGTCATAGTTTGGCATCAACATAAAGATACACATACCTTCTAGATTCTTTCATCATATCATTCCCTCTTATGGGGGGATTTTATTTATGTATCTATGTGATAAATGGTGTACTTGGGCCCTGTCATATGGATTCCTCCATTTTTCATCATTTGGTTGTATTGTTTGTTTCTTTTACACTGCATGTGTACATGGGTACTTAACATGGCCTTGTAGTGGAGACCCATTCATGATTTTATATATCCAACCTTGCATTATTTGCATGTTTCATTTTCTCCCTAAGTTGCACTTAAGGGGGGTGTTGGTGTAATTAAATATTTAATTACACTTTATTATGTTCACTTAGGTCCTAATTAGGTTTTACCTTTAGGGTTTTACATCATTCTTTATAAAAGCAAGTTATCTCATGTAATTATTTATTCCCAATAATATTATTTGCACATCTTTTGCAAATTTCTCTACATCTTTGTTTTCTTCTTAGTGTAGAAGGATAATCTAATTTTGGAAGGTGATCTTGGTTTTATGGAGTTTATTGAAAACTCTAACACCTTAGATGGATTAGTATTTGAGACTCATCATATTACATACATTACTCCCTAAGTTTCACTTAGATAGATACATTATAAAACTAGTTAGCTAATCATCTTCCTAGGATTGATCTATTCACACTTAAGTTTACTTAGGTATTTTAATCTTTTTTCACACTTCATATGATTGAGACATTCATCCTCATAATTTGAGACACCTATTGCATGTAGAATTTCCACCTAGTGTTCCATCTTTGAAGGAGTGGTTGGAGTTTCATTCCTACCTTTTCTCCTCATCCTTGCTCATATTTGCAAGGTTCATTATTGTAAATTTACACTCTTCACTTTTATATAATATACATACTATTATGCTCATATTTTTTTCAGTTGTGGAAGGTTATCAATTCAAACTTTTAGATCTTGGCTAATCTAAAAAGGCATCAACCACCCCCATGCTATAGGTGAATTCCTACTAATTCTCTCAATACAATGGTTAGCTCTAGTTAGCATTTCCCACATGGTATGGTAACTACCAACTCAATCATTCACCTATCACAACTAGGTTAGCACTTATTGATCCTTCACCTATTTGAATGAAGTGAATGCTAACTGATCCCTTTTTGTAGCCCAATCATCAATCATTGGCACAATCCAATGACTAACCATCATTTCCTAGGTATATTAGAGGTACACACATGGGGTTTTATATCTATGTATACATAATATAGAAATAATAAGGGCTCACAAGTATTGGTCTAGTGGAACTACATATGTATATCATAATCAAGTGATCTAAGAATCTATATATATAGAGTCATATGGGTCTAGAGTTAAATTTTATAAACACATATGAATAATTGAACCCACATGAGATAACCTCAACTCAACATGTACACATAAATAATTACCAACTATAAAGTAGTCAAATACACTCATTTCATTAAAATTGTTAACCGAAACATACTCTTCAAAATATATTCTTTATTAGATAGATACAAGGGCCAAAATATCAAACCCTAATAATACTTGTAGTTTTTTCCTATAAATGACAAAAAATCTTGAAGAATTTTATTTCAAGCTCAACCAAAATAATCAGCACATAACTAGAATAATTTGACCATTTACATAGATAATATGAGTACCCATTGTTCACTTCATTAGATTCTACTAACCAAATTTTTACATCTTTATTCGATATGACATTAAATTTCTTCATAACCATGAATACCAATTTCAGCCTCAAATAAAATCCTAATGAAGAGAGAAGGTCAAACAAGTTAAGAACAACTCCAAACCTTGGATTTATTCCCATAAATCCCCACCTATAAACTTAGGGTCACAGGGGAATACTTTTCCCAAGGACTATCTACATACTCACTTCCAAATAGGATCAAATTGACATATAGTTCTCTTTTACTAGGTCTCAACAAAAATACACTAGGAATTCATACAATATAAAACCATTGTGTAATTATTGAATAAATATAATACAATTTTCCACTCAAGGGAGTTAGTTAAATATTGGAAAAATAATATTAATTGTATTATGTAAACCCATCAAGCTTCTATACATATTAAGATTGTCTCAGGCTAACTTAGAACAAGGATTAGCTAGGTTTTGACAATAATACTATTATCCAAAATATTTCTTTCCAAGAATTGAGATCCAAACATACCTAGGGACAAGTTTCCATGTAATGTAGATTCAATATAAGAATATAATACCAATAAAGAGTGCATATCCTTATAAAGTAGTAGTGAAAATATTATTACCATGTATCGAATATGTAAAAACCCTCAAAATGGGCCCAAGTGAGGTCCCATAACAATAGGGTTATGTAAGATCAAGGATCATAATGGAATAGGGATTCCTCCTAGATGGAACCTAACATGCATCAATGAGGCCACCTAAAATCCTCTTGCACCTCAAAAGACATAACAATAATTACAGAGTTACTTTAGCTACAATTAATACTCAAGTTATTGAATGAAGACATACAACATTATTATTATTATTATTAATGTTCTTAACCCTTTTATTTAATTTACCTTATAGTGTAATCCAATATTCTTATATTAGTCTAGTTCCTTGATTATATAATATTTGCGTTCACCACTTATAATTGATTATGAGATTTCATACTATATAACTACAAAGGGTTTTTCCCTTAACTAAAAATCAACAATATTGAAATGTAGGGAAAGGGGAATGGATGATAAATAAGAATTTAAGGATCCACAATAGGTGTCTTTCCCTAGGATAATTTCATTAGGAAAGAGATCACAAGGAGTAGAGATTGAATTTTAACCTCAAAGGTGAGTCAATCTAGCCTAGATCTCCGTTCCTTTGGGAAATAGGATAATTGAATAGATATATAATTGAATTGAAATGATATGTAATACTTAAACTAAATGTAAAATTAGACCTAGAACATGAAATGGAAATTCTCAATGAAACAAAAACTTAAATCATAGTTTGTAGGTAGATTTGAGAAGGGTCATGACACATGTACCTAGCACCAAAAGTTTGGTTTGAGCTCTATTGTTGGATAGGTTCTCCTTAGGGTGAATATGTCCTAGTTAAGGGTCCTGAAAATTCTTTTTGTAGTCCTCTGAGGTAGGATCTTGACTTCTACTTTACACAGGTTCCTTTATCAAGAAGATGAAAATAAATTTTGAATCTAAGTTTTTGTGAGTTGACAACAATGAATGCAATGAATACAATAATGTGAAATTCCTCTTCAAGATCTTCAATTCTTCTTCAACTTGTAATCTACACAAACAAAGAGGGATTTTTTTGTTTGTTTGAATGGGGGTTTTCCTTAGTCAAACCCTATGTTTGGTAATTAAACCTTGATAGAAATATAATGACAATGGAGAAGGAAATGGTTAATGAACATTTTATTTCTACAACTCACCAAACCTTCAATGGCTTCCCTTAGAGGACCCAAGTCAAACACATCACTCTAAGGAACTTGATCTTTCTTTGCTTGATTTATTGAATACTTGAGTGCTTGGATTATTTGAGGATCAACAATATGTTAGCCTTTACAAGATGATATGAACACACATAAGCTTGAACATGATGTTAGGACCTTTATTGTTGCAACAAATGATAGATAAATCTACTCTTAAATGCCCTTGACAGTAATATTAGCTTCTCCAAAAGTTTCTTATTAAGTGTTAGATTTGAATTGATAAAATGGCTATGTATTTATAGGTGTTTATCTAATTTTTCAAAAATGAGATTCCAAAAGTTGATAATTGCATATGAATTTTGAATCATCAAAAGACCACCAAAATTATATGTAAAAATGGGTCCTAGGACTTGAAGGGGACCAATTCGCCCTTGGGAAAATGGGTCCTGACCAAAAAATTCAAGACACTCATTCTCTAATGTGATTAAAATATTAATTACATTAATTAAATGTTGATTTCTCATTTAGAAAATTAGAATAACAAGGCTTTAAAATGCATAATTTTGCTAATTAGGAGCTTAATTAAGTCCACTTAATTAAGGGACCCAAAAAAAGTGTAAAATTGTAAAGGATATATCAATTTCCTACATTATAAATGCCATCAAATTAGATGATGGTTTCCTTCTATTTAATCATGCAAAAATATAGTACAAGTCCCTTAGTTCATTTGATAGTTCCAATAGACCTATTTTTTATTTTTGGACATTAATATATGTTAAATTATAATTTTAAATTTCCATCTTATTAATTTTTCCTTCTTTTTCAACTGATAAGATGCAAATATACTCTTGGAAGTTCTCAAAAGAATTTTGGTAAAACTAATTTTCACAACTTCATGTAATTTGGTAACACAAAATTATACTAAGATCCAACTTTTGAAAAAGGTTAACAAAACTTCTTGCCATCAATGTGGGTCCACACTCTATGATGTTGGCCTTCTTTCCTTATATAGTTAGGTGGATTTTTAATATTGTAGAAGATTTTGTTTTTTCAAAGCCATATGTTTGTTCTGTATTATGAAACTCAACTCTTCTATCAAAAAAATGCAATCTAGGAATGTCTATATTTATTTCTTTTTTATTTATGTCTTCACTTGGCTTTGGGAGGATTTTACTTTATTCATTGTATTATCATAATTTTTTCTTATGAAATAGTACTAGAATTTCCTACTTGTGTAATATAAAATATTAGCTTTTAACATATTCACTAAACTATTTTTTTATTATAAGGGGAAAATAAGTTTTGGTGAGACCCGAAACCCTTTACAACTTTAGGCACAAAATGTTGCTCAAAAGATATAATACTAGACATTTAGCAACATCCAAAAACCCAAAAAATGTAAAAGAAAAAAATAGTTGCTCAAAAGATAGACAACAAGCCACAGTAGGACAAGCAGAGCTAGACCACACATGCAACCTTCTGACCACCACAAGCAAACTTTACAAGGGATCGAGAGGACTGATTATGCTTAGGAAGACCTTTATTCTTTGCACAACCATCCATGAAAGATCATCCTCTGAAGGATTAGAGCATGGAGAGGACGAGGGACAAGCCACTAAAGGAAAAAAAGGAAGAGCACCAAGAATGTCACTCCCACAACCAACGACAACAACATAAGCTATAGATAAACTAGCAGACACAACACCATCAACAAAATCAATAGCAACAACCTCACCAGTCACAACAACTGTAGACAAACCAACCACATTAATAGCAACTGCAGATGAACTAGTAGCTATAGATGAACCAACAACACCAATAGTAGCAACAAAACCAGAAGCCCAAGCAACAACTATAGAAGACCCAACAACAATAGTGAAGGGAAACTGAGAACCATCAACAAAAGAAGCCACAACTTTAGGGGCCAAGATATCATCCCCAAAATTATCGTCCAAAGATTCACCCACAATAAAATGCTCATGAAGAGCATCTTTCTACCAAGTAGCATGACTTTGATGAGATTTCTGACAGTTAGTAGCCAAATGACCTATAAAAAAACATCTCCTACAACGGAAAGGGAGACCTTCATAATCAAGAATCTGTGACCATGGTCTAGCACCCGCCATCAAAATGACCTCCCTAGGTAAATATTTTGAGGTATCAATGTCCACAAGAATGCAGGAAAAATTAGGATGATCATAGATAAGAGAAGATAAATTAGCCATAATAAACCTACCAACAACATTTCCAATAGACTCAAAGCAAGGAGTCCAAAATTGAAGAGGCAAATTAGGAAGTTTGGCCCAAGTAGGAAGAATACTAATAGATTCTAAAAGAGGGTTCAAATAAGGGAACTAAGGCCAAAGAGAAAGTGAGTGCTTTCCCCACAACCAAACACCCCCTTCCAACACCCGAGCCCTATCCTCAAATTAAAAAGTAACCACAAAAAACCCCTAGCTAAAGGATAGAGTTCATTAGACTATTGTTGGTAATTTTAGGGATCATTATTCTTTTTTTATTCTATTGTGGGTTCATTGGGAAATTTACTTAAGGTTTTAAAATAATGGCATAGAGCTAGACCAATAAAAGGCATTAACAAATAGTCAATTTAGATTTGTCTGTAAGAATTTCTATATTCCTAAAAAAATCTTATGCACACATTCTACTCAATATTGTAAGGATTGAAGCAACCATGTAAAAGTAATATTCTCCAACTAATATGTCTATCTTCATCCTATGGCATTTTAATAGTGACAAGATTCCTAATCAACATAAATGAGAACTAAGTGCAATTAAATTTAAATAAGTTGATGGAGTCCTTGTTGATTTATAAGAGAGTTTCAATTCCTAAGCAAGATTACATTGAATAAAAGATGTAAGCTCTTTCCCAAGATTTGCAAGAAAATGCTGCATTGAAAAAAGAGAAATGAAAAGGAAGAAAGCCTAGAACTACCAAACACTACCCATTATTGTCTATTAATCTTGCTTAAAATCTTTGCAATTATTTGTGCATAAAATGTTCTCGTTTCCTTTATCCAAGTAAAATATTCACTACGTCTCTCTCTATTAAAATGGATTTCTTTTCTAGTCCCCCTATGGTTGATGAAATTCATCCTTTGAGGGATTTCCATAGCCTCTTTATGAGATCTCATTCGTACAGGTAGGGAGGATTCTCACTAAAGGTCGTAGAGTCTGGAATTTCACCTGCTAGATGCAATTTCCTAAAATTTTCTACAACCTTTTCGAAAACTACATTTTGGGAGTATCCTATAATCTTTGCATGCCATGATACCACATTTCTTTGAGGGATTTTATTGCACCCCAATTATTGTGCCTCCAAGCAACTTGATAGACTCATGGATACATCTCACCCTTATATATATTCTCCCCTTTGCATTTTTGTGTTCTCATGCTTTCTCCTATTCGATATTTTTTCATTCCCTCAGACTACCCCAAAGTTGTGTTTTGATGGAGGGTTCTGGGTCTATCATCCTCTATATTCCATTTCCCCCACAACTTGTAGTTATGTATCCTCCTTTTTTTGGGTTGGAAATATAAGCTCATATTAATTATATTTATGGGAGTTGCAAGTACACACTTCACTCACCATGCAACCCATTCCCATGTCACCCCTATTGTCCTCTACAATAAATTCCTAAATAGCAAGCCCATATGTAGCCCATGCTTCATTAATTCAGTTACATTGACTATTTTATTTGTTTATTTTCTATTTGCTAGTGTCTTAAACATGAAATGTGATAGAGGGTAAATACCATTGAAATCTTCCTAGGATGAGAGTGACCTTTCCAAGTCTTGTGAATTAGATAAGTATTGAACTTATTATTCAAAGGTATTTAAAATTGTATGTAAATGAGATGAAATTGATTTAATTAAATTCTTTAAAGATGATATTTGTTTTTTTTATCATATTAATATTGGATTCAAATCTATATATTAATGATGGTGTTCTTAATATGATTAAATCTTAATCTAATTAGTATTGATAAATAATTTTTTATTTTATTTGCATCTAAATATAAATATAGTTTATAATATTTAAACTTAAATAATAACACCAATAAATCCATTTCCATTTAAAAATAACTTTGATATATTAAATCAATACAAATTATTTCTCGAAAAATGTAGTATTACATTTTTTCCCATCACACTTTTCCCTTGCTTATATTACTTCTCTACGCTATCATAGATTTATCATTACTTGCAACACCTTATACATAGCATTGTGCATCCTCTCCTTTTTTTCCTATATGCTTGGAGGGAATTTTTCTTATTTATCTCTACTCACAATATTTCTCTTGTGGCATTTTGCTTGCCCTTCTTGTTTGTATCCATTATCAACATCATTTCATTGCAACTTGCCACTCCCACTTGTAGCACCATGGAGGTCCTACTATCAATGTCTACATCTTCACAGTTAGCTTCCCTTGCTGCAATGTACTTGTAACATCTCTACCATCCTTCTCTATTCTCACTATCAATATCACTCTACTTTGTTCTACCACTCCAACTTGCAACATCTCTGTAAGTGTATCAACTCTAGTTATAGATTTATGCCTACATATTTTCTTTGTTGTACCTAATTGTATCATCTTTATATTATGAAATCTTCCCTATGCTCTTTAGCTACAACCAATTGCAACAACACATATGCACCATTCTCATGTATTCTTCTTTTGTTGTTCTTACTTGTAACTCCTTGACAACCTCCTTGCAGCCTCAGACAAAAAATGTTCCTTCATCGCACTTACTTGCAGTACCATATGAAACCTCTTGTCCTCACATGCAACCTCTTGTCTACATTCCTCTTTTGTAACTTCCTCATGACACTCTTGCTTTCCTTTCTCCTCAAGTGGCAAGCTCCCTTTACCAAGACCATCAACTTCTAGCATTTTCTTCATTGCTACCTCCTTTTCACATGGCACTTCTACTAGCTCATTGGCTCTTAAGGAAATCTTCTACATCCTTTTCTGGGTATGTGCAGGATCATCATGGAAAAAACATGCCCTTAAGTGGCAAAAAAATTAGAAAATTAGAGTTAGGCAACCTGACATGAAAATTTGAATAAGTTATCTATATTATTTCAAAAATATGTAAAAATATAATCTGTAGGAAATTGAATGTAGTTTTTAAACTACTAGGTTTATTTAAAAAAAAAAAATCTATTTGGGTATGTGCAGGATCATGATGGGCCAAAAAGTGGCAATATTATGGGTATTTGTAGGGTATGTGGCTGATGACTTTTTTACCCAAAATTGATGAAACTGGGTTTTTAGAGGAGATTCTCAGCTTTCCACCAATATAAATTATGCTTTAATTTGAATTTAATAAATAATTATTATTAATTTTCTATTAGAATTGCGACTAAAGTCCCGATTGATAGGCTAATTGAAAAACATCTATAACTTTCAATTGGTATCACATTTTTGAATCCAAAACATATGTCACATTCTATGCTTTACATACTATAGGATTAAAAATAAAAATAAATTTCAAGAAATTTTGAATTAAGGTGGTCGACATACGAGTTTTTATATTTTTAAAAGTTGTAATAAAAATTCATAATTAATTATTTACTTGGAAAAAATTACAAAAAAATATGCTTCACATCCAAACATGAGTCCTCTACTTATATGGTCAGACAGACACCTACTTCTTTTTTTAACTACCACATTGAAATTTCAAAATTTCACCAAATATATTTTATTTATTTTTAAATAAACCTAGTAGTTTAGAAACTACATTAAATTTCCTACAGATTCTATTCTTACATATTTTTGAAATAATATAGATAACTTATTCAAAATTTTACGTCAAGTCGCTTAACATTGATTTTTCTGAATTTTTTGCCACTTAAGGCCTATTTTTTCCATGATGATCCTGCACATACCCATTTAGTGAAAATTTGAAATTTCAATGCAGTAGTACTTAAATTTCAGGAAAAAAATAAGTAGGTGTCTGTTTGACCACCCTAACCACAATAAAATAATAATATTTTTTTATAAGATTTTAGATATAAGTAGAGAGTTCATGTCCCAATGTGATGCAATTTTTTTGTAAATTTTTTCCAAGTAAATAATTAATTACGAATTTTTAATACAACTTTTAAAAAATATAAATCTTGTATGTTTGACCACCTTAACTTGGTGAAAACTTCATGAAATTCATTTTTTTTTTTAATCCTATAATATGTGAAGCATAGAATGTGATGCATATTTTGGATTCAAAAAATGTGATATCATTTGAAAGTTATAGATGTTTTTCAATCAACCTATCAATAGGACTTTAGTTGTAATTCAAATAGAAAATAAATAATAATAATTTATTAAATTCAAAGTAAAACATAATTTATATTGGTAGAAAGATGAGAATCTCCTTTGAAAACCTTTTTTGTTTCATCAATTTTGGGTAAAAAAGAAATCATCAACCACATACCTACACATACCCATCATATCACCACTTTTTGGCCCATCATCATCATGCACATACCCTTCTATTGTTTTTGAGTCCTCTTCCTTGTCCTTGAAAAACTAACATACATCATGGTTTCTTCTATCTTCATCCATTGAGGTTTCTAATCTTACCTCAGTCTTCCTCAAGGACATAGCCTCAAACATTTTTAGAAGTTTACAATTGAAAATTTAACACTTTCTTCATCCACCCTTTCATGAGTGTGGCCTCCTCTTATTATCTTTAAAGATATCCATCCTCTTATGTATTCTATTTATACTTATCAGTACAACATAAATCTTGTTTGCATCCTCGCAACAAACTTTATTGTTTTTCTCCTTCTTGACATCTTACTATCTTGAAACACCCTTCTCACTTCTGCAACTCTCCTAATTGCAACCTTCTTTGTTAACAGACAAATTCCCACCCCCAATCATTTCCATCATTAAAATATTGCAAACTCTAAAGCATGAACATTGTACTTCCTCCTAGAATTGTAGACCGCTTTGATACCATGTTGATAGGGTTATAGATCAGTCACTGGATGCACTTGTAAATGAGAGAAAGTCACATTAGTGTGAGAAACCATTGTAGCCTTCCAAAAAATCAAGATATTCTTTGTTGGATCTAATCCTATAGCCGCCTAAGCCCACTTTTACAAATCCTCACCTTAACAAAAAAATTTCTATAGGGGACTCTTGGTTAGGATTGGACATTCCTCCTAGTTCCTATCAAAACATAAAAACACATTCACATGTGTGTGTGTGGTGAATAAAAAACTAGTAATTTATTATTTCAACACATAACTATTTGATCATTAAAAAAACTATTAGTTGTAGTAAATTTTTTTTTTTTCAATGCTCAACTAACCTCTGCAAAGTTCAGTTGATCTGCATGTAATGATTATTTTCACTGACTATACATATATATAGTAGTTATATTTAAAATAACTTCAATTATATATTAAAAATACTATTAGTTAAAAAAATTATAAAATATATTTTTAGTTCCTCCACTCAGGTAAATGGTTGTTTTCATTTTTCCTTGGTATTTGTTAGATGGTGTCAGTTCTTGTATATAAATTCTTGACAGTGTAATTCTATATGTCTATTTGTTGGAGAAGCCACCACATTTTCTAGATTGAAACGTGATGGCATGCATTACAGGCACTCAACTTAGCCTTCAACGATTATCTTAAGAGGCTGTTCAACTTCAAGAAGGACAAGGATGGCTATTGGAAATGGTTTGATGGAAATCTTGCTTCTGGTGGTGCAGCTGGTTCATCGTCTCTTCTTTTTGAATTTGATGGTGATGACAAATTGTTTAGAAGTTTTTTTTTGGGGGTTTGAGCTAGTTTTGTGGTTCCTTATAATAAAAACATTTCTATAAACTAGTTACAATTTCTAGTATGCTAGGAGCCGGTGCAAGCTCACTTGAGTATGGTAAGAACCAGTGCAAGCTCACTTGAGTTTGCCATCTGGAATTTGCAAATGAGTCTTTGATCCGATGTCAGGCACAAAATTTTCTTATTTGATATTTTGGAGAGAAATAATTTCCTTTGATTTTTGCAAAACTTTGGTATGTACTATGAATACCCTTCATAATTGGTTTTGATTGTATTGAAACTGTATATGTTGTTGATAGTATGAAAAAATGGTATGGTTGAACCTGATTTAAGCAATACTTCTTTTCAAGCTTAGCTTGGGCAAGAGGAAAGGAAAATCACAGGTTTGAAGGGTTTATTTTGTATGAAGTAGAAATTCGTCTACCCTTTAATTAAGTATGAAACAAATTCAAAATCAAGTTGAGCTATTTTTTGGGATGGCAAATTCAGAAGGGGCATTTTCCATTATGTAACGTGTTGGCTACATCATACCATTCTTCTTTCATTGTTCTTGGCTTTAAATTTAAGCCAACCTCTGCTATAAGGTTTTCTAAATTCATCCATAATAAAAATATATTTAACTAATAATAGAAAAACAAACTATTTGTCTCCATTTTGATTAGAGAAAAGATTATGTAACCAAATAAAATGAAGCATAATAATTTTTGTCATGCACAAATTAACTAATTTTGTCATTGTTGGAAGATAAATTTGTAGGCAATAATCCCCTCCATAAATAAATAATTACCAAAACTTCAAAATAAATGCCATCAATTTTCTTTTTTTCATGCATACACTACATAAAATAAGTTTGGTTTGCATACTTAAAATGTTTAACATTTAATTTTTAATTACAATTTATGTTATAGTTATATAAGATAAGTTTGAATTTGAGAAGATTATGTTGTATATGGTTCAAATGTTTACAATAAAATAATTTAATTTTTATAAATAATTTTTTTAATAAATTTATAAAGTAATCTTATTTCTTAATATTTCATTTTTTTAATATAAACATATTAGTTAAAACAAATTTTAAAAAAACTATTCTAAAACTCTTTTGCAGGAACTTCTCTTGTTATATGTTAAATTTAATTATCATTTATAATAAAAATTTAAAAATTTAAAAAGATTTTAAAAATTTAACAACTTAAATATTAAAAAAAATCATTTAAATTTATTTTTATTTATAAAATAATTAATATAATAAATAATTTAATAATATATTATATTTTCATTATAATTTAATAATGTTAATTCAATCCCCAAATTCATCTATCTAAAATTAAATTTAAATACCAATTTCAAACCTACCAAGAAATCATTATATAAAATTAAAAATAATTTAATTTTAAAATTCATCTATCTAAAAATATAAATTATTTGTAAAAGCCAATTAAACACAAAGAGATCTTAAAAAAATGAAAAATACCGATTACTTGAAAAACAAATGTTGTATTTGAAAAAAATGAAAAATGAAAAATCTTATTATGTTATTATTCATATGATATCATATGTATATTTAAAAAAATGCAAAATTAGAAAATATTGATAATTAATAATAAATGTAAACAAAATATATATATGTTACAATTGGCAAGAAATTTCTAATTTTGGTTTACCTAAAATTGGCTCTCCCCCTCTGTGCTCGATCTAAAGAAACCCTCTTGCTTTCTGCGGATGATGGGTTGTTGGCTTCTGGTGTGTTGTTGGCTTTTGGTGTGCAGTAGACTTTTGGTGTGTTGTCGGCTTTTGCTAGGTTAGTTTTGGCTGTTGCTGGGTCATGTGTTGTTGGCTCGTGGGTGTCTATTGATGGCTCGCCACTTGCTATTGGGTCGCCACTGTCTTAAGCTATGTCCCCTAATGGTTCATGGCCTTTCCTAGGTGGGTTTGGTGCTTCTAATTTTCTTCCTTTAGGGTTTGGATCGCTAAACTTGGATGTCCCTATTTTGTGCTATGCTTCTCAATCCTTTGCTAAGGCGGTTGGTTCTAGTGGTAAAATCTCTATTTCTTTTTTGCCCTCTTTTAAGGGTAATCCCTTACGGTGCTCTTCTTTTTCCTCTATTGTTATTTATGGGTAGAAGGTGATGGATAAAGAAGATTATTTTTCTCGTTCTTCTCTTATTTGCAGATTTAATGGTTTATGGCCTTCCTTTCCAAATTTACACAAATGGGTTTTGGAGTCTTGGAGACCTATTATTAAGGTTAGGATTGAAATCTATCCTTTAGCCAAGGGCTTTTTTGTGGCTACCTTTCAATCTAAGGAGGATAGGGCTCGGGTGTTGGAAGGGGGTGTTTGGTTGTGGGGAAAGCACTCACTTTCTCTCTGGCCTTGGTTCCCTTCTTTCAACCCTCTTTCTAAATCTATTAGTGTTGGTCCTACTTGGGTTAGACTTCCTAATCTATTTCTTTAGTTTTGGACTCCTTGCTTTGAGTCTATTGGAAATGCTATTGGTAGGTTTATTATGGTTGATTTTTCTTCTCTTATCTATGATCATCCTACTTTCACCTGCATTCTTGTGGACAATGATACCTCAAAAGATTACCTGGGGAGGTCATTTCGATGGTGGGGGCTATACCATGGTCTTAGATTCTTGATTATGAAGGTCTTCCTTTTCATTGTAGGAGATGCTTTTCTACAAGTCATTTGGCTGCTAACTATTAGAAATCTCATCAGTGTTATGCTACTTGGTGGAAAGATGCTCTTCATGAGCATCTTATTGTGGGTGAATCTTCTATTCTGGATGATGATTCTAGGGATGATGTCATTCCCCCTAAAGTCATGGATTCTTCTACTGATGGTTCTCAGTTTCCTTCTGTTATTGTTGTTGGGTCTTTTGCAGTTGTTGTTGGGGTTTTTGGTTATGTTGTTATTGGTGTTGTTAGTTCATTTGTAGGTTCATCTGTAGTTGCTGCTAATGTGATTGATTTGTCTATAGTTGCTACTGTGACTGGTGAGGTTGTTGCTGTTGCTATTGATGTTTCTGTTGATGGTGCTATGATATAAGACCCTACCTCACATGTGATTAGTAAAACCCTAAATTGTTTCATGTTTCCCTAAATAGATGGTAAGATGTATTACAAATGATAAATAGTGTGATTGTGTAATAATATTCTTACATTATATTCTGACATTTTGTTTAATTGTCACTACCATGAAGGTGTTAAGAACACACAAATTATGGAATATGAATTGAAATTTTAAATCGAATTGTTGCGTAGATAAATATTAGTATATTAAGCTTGCAAATTAATGTCATACATGATTGGTTCTTACTATTGCATTGGGAATGTGCAAGAAAATAAAGGAGCAAGTACGAGAGGGGAAAACCATTGAAAGGAATTCAAAAGACATCTTATCATGGATATAAATTTGAACATTTTTGGGGCTTAGAATGAGAAGAGGAGAGGAGTCCACCTTTTGGAAAGATAGAGAGCATGATGGTTTGGATTGGAGAGGAATGATGGATAGAAGGGTTCAGTTCTTTCATCTAAGAGAACAAAGATAAGTTTTCCCTAATTCCATTTACCCTTGTTATTAGTTGTAAATGATGGAACCTTAATTCTCATTATTCCATCTTAAACCCTTGTTGCATTTAGAAGGGTTTTTGAAAATTTTCTCTTTTAAAATTAATTAAGTGCTCTATTTGGTTGTTGACTTCTTATTGCCCATTTCTAGTCACTATTTTAATACCCTCTATTAGGTAGCTGGTTTCCTCATCATGAGTTCAAAAAATCAAGCCATGTCATGACTTTAGGGTTCTTGAGATTTTTTTTGTCAATTGTATCATCCTAGGAAGTTCCCCCAGTCATAAAAAATTATTGAGCATGTGCATAAAATTTCACTTAAGTTCAACGAGCCTTGAATCCTTATCACTCATTGCCGATCACTTTTGAGGTATGTGTTTTACATTAGCGATGAGCGATGATGTGATATCTCTATTGTATCGCTCATCACTAATTATTCTCTAAGTTCCTTTTTATTATTAGAGATGAGCAATGTTCTTAAGGGATCACTTATTGCTAATAATTTTGAGTTCTTAAGGTTGTAATAGTGATAAGCGATGACTTCTCACTTCATGATCCTAGTTTCATCGCCCATCGCCAATATGTTGTAAAGGGATTATTTATGATTAGCAATGAGCGAGATTATGATTTCCCAATTGTATCACACATCATGGATTTGTTTTGAGCGCTAAGGTCATGATTAGCAATGGGCGATATGGTCTCTTATGAGGAATTTTCTCCTGCTAATTTGTCTACATTCTATTTTTTTGATTTATTTTATTGCTATGTAGGTGTATGTGTCAAACTTCGGTACTTGCATCTCTTGTCACTAATTGGAGTCAAGGTGCAAAGTTGAAATTAGCAAGGAGTGATTGAGATGAGGATGATCAAGAGTCCAACCATTGATCTAAGGGTTGAGATCTTGTTGCACAAGGTACTTACATCGCTGATAAAGAAGAAAAAGAACAAAGTAAATTAGCGATTGGTGACAACTGCTACATGAAGAAGCAACATGTTGGAATCTTAAGGATTTTGTATAAAGCATAAAGAAAAGTAGCGAGATGGATTATCTACCATTGATACAGTTTTAAAGTTGAAGGATCAACGATCAAGGTTCAAAATTGAATGACTACTTATCAGTTTTCTCATGTGAGCATACTATCAAATATTAATGGTGACATGCTCCCCTCTCGACCATAACTGAAAGTAGATATATGGTTTATTGTGTGTCCTAGTTCACTGGCTAGCGATAGGAATACCAAAGGCCGAAGAATTTGCGAGAAAAAATCCAGAGATTATCTACAACAAGGGTGGCACATCTTTTGATCAGGTAAGGAAAATTGATACCTCCTTTTAATTAAGGTGGTAGATGAACACCCATGAAAGCTGATAAGAAAATTGATGGAAAGTATAATTTAGTTTTTTCCTAGTGATTTCAATTAGATAATTGAGCATTGTCTAAATTGTGGGTAAAGTTTTCTTGTTCAGAAGTTGAGTTTTTTCCTGTCATAATTATGAAGGGTTTTTTCTGGTTGTAAGAGATTGTAAACCCTAACCTCCATTTGTGTTATAAGCATGAGTGACCTAGAGCCTAGTGATTCCAGTGTTAGACTTGAAAGGAAACCAAAACAAAAGAGGGTCACAAGACCTAAAACTCAGCATGTTCTAGCTGAAGTCGAGCCCAAACCAGTAGCTGTGTCTAACCCTTTGTGTGGTACTCCTATGGCTTCCACAAGATCCAGAAGTGCGAAGAAGGAAACATAAAAGTTCATCCAAGAGACTTCTAGAGGTATTAGACAGGGAGGGTCATGAATTGGAAAAAGGCCCACAAGACAAGTTGTTGTTACCACTAGGTTGATTGACGATGCTAGTGATATTGGTGAGAAACCCCAACCCTAGAGTGGATGGAAATTATTTAAGTATGCTTTCAACAGGAGAAATTCTAGTAATCTTGCATGCTTCTTATGTGGGTTGAACCTGGGAAAGCTAGTAGTTCCAAATGTGTTTGTAGAAGTTGACTTAATGATGGAGCTAGCAAGGAACTATGACCCTACTAATAGGAAAATCAAGAGTGAGAATGGCAATATGATTCTAGAGGTAACTAAGGATAAAATTTTGGATGTGTTTGGGTTGAATCCCAATTACATTGCAAATTTTAGGCATGGTGACTTGTATGTTGAATATCAAGGAAGGAAATTTGCATTTAAAGAATCAATACTGGTGCGACATAGAAGGAACAGAAAAAAGTTCACTATTCAGGACGTTGAGCCTTTTGAGTGTGAAGAATTTGAAGACTATTTCAAGAACACTTACTATTGTTTGAACTAGGTGCTAGCTTGGGATTTTGAGGTCAGAATAGCCCCTGATTTGTTGGTGATGGTGGTAGATATATAGGAATATAAATAAAACACTAGTCTTGATTATGCGAACTTTGTTTCCCAACAAATGCATGAGGATTTTCTTAATTTGAAAAAGGGATCACTCCCGCTATCTTTCCTTCATTATTCTTTATTGATGCACATGCTCTTATGGGAAGGGGATTATGAGTGGAAAATAAAATTGAATTGAAGGATTGTGAATAATGAAAATGAAGCCATCCCTATGCAAATGTGGACATATAGTTGGGATTAGGATTGTTCCAATTCTAATTACATTTTGTTTGCCAATATTATAAAACATGGTATCTTAGAGTCATTGGGTATGGCACCTAAATTCAAAATTTCTCCAGAAATTAGGAATGTTATGCACCCAATGGTTGTACCAGGTTTTACAGCCACGCATAATTGGGCTGACTGGTTCTTACATTCTAAATATTCTATGATCAGGGTTTATGGAGCTAAAGTGGCACCCCATTTCTTACCCTTGTATGTCTCAGATAGGTTGGCTTTCATGGAGCTCATGTGGCAAATGGAGGTCAAGGTTTTTGAAATGTTTAGAAGGGATAGAAATGGCTTTGTGTTATTCCCCCAATGCTCTTTTGCTTATTTTAAGGTCACTTCCCTTGAAGGATATGCGAAGTTGTGCATTATGGTAAATAATCCCAGAATGCCTATAGATGAGGTGAGAATTTTTGATCTAGAAGGATTTGTGGATAAAAAGAGAAGACAAAAGAACTTAGGCATCATTCATCATGAGTTTTTCTATAAAGATTATGTACTAAGAAACCTGACAAGTGATGAGGCTATTATGGCTAGGAAAAGGGAATGGACAAATATGACAAACCTTGAGGAGAAGATTATGAAAAGGAATGACTTCTACATCAGTCCATAAAATGAAATTGTAAAACATTTGGAGAGGGCCTTTGCTATGATAAGGGATTATCAGTCTGGTCAATTTAAAATTAAAGTAAAGGAGGTTGTAGACAAGGCCGAGATCCTTTTAGAGAAACAACGATAGCAACAAGCTATGGATATCCCATAGAGGTTTGAAGATGTTTAGGAGGTCGGAGAGGAACAAGTGGCAGAACATGTGCTAGGAAATGAAGAAGTTAAGAAAAATTTTCCTCCTCCCCATATTGATGAGACTCATAGTTCAGATGTTCCTCCTAATAGGATTGTCTAGTGGCATTATGATAGAGAAAATGATGATGATCCCAGGATTAGGGAATGTGATGAGTTCTTGGATGATGATAAATTTGTGCAGATCAAAGAGTTTCAGGAATTTATGATCCAACAAAGGGGTAAATAAATAAAAGAGAGACTGGAAGCAGCTCAAGCCAATGTTGAACCTTCCTATCAGGAAGAAGCTGAGAAAGTAGAAGAGGAAAAGATTAAGGCTAAAATTGTAGCCATTACTCCTATTGAAGCTCACAAAATTGTTAAGGATAGTGGAATTATGCTAGTACTAGGGTGTACCATCACAACTGCCATTGCCTATGATGCAGTTAGAAGAGATCCTCAAGCTTTGATATATGAAAATCAATTTGAGAATAAAGTATTTGTTTTTGGGTATAGTCCAAAGCTGCGTACCCTTGCAATTTGGTGTATGACACCTAATACTAACAAACATGAGGTTGCTAGGCCAATTGAAGAAGTCATGGGTTCACTAGTGTTCAAAAGAGCTACTGACATAACCCCTATCCAGGCAACTAAATTAATTGCACATGCTACAATGCTTAGTGTGGATACTGCACATATTTATGAAAAGAAATATGAATCTTTGGTCAAGGAATATAATAAGGCTTTGAATGAATTGAGTTGAATGAGTGCTACCATTCAATCTACCCAAAAGGCAGTGACTCAACCTTCTCCCTCTTCCTCATTTGATATGTCTAAGCAAGATAGATAAAATTTTTCCCTAAAAATTGATTATTTAAAAGGAAAGATAACTATTGAAGAGGAAAATGTCAAGCGGGCTAAATTAGAGACAGTCAAGGTAGCCAATGAGATTTTTAGGGATGTACTCAAGCATGGAGTAGCCAAGTTGGTTCACAAGGCTAAAGAAGTATGGGCCATGTATAAAAACATTCATGAGGAAAATACAAAGTATCTACAAGTACAAGAAGCCTTTAGGAATGAGTGGGACAACTGGATTGTTAGAGTGAGTGCTTTGAAAGAGATGATGCCAAAAGTAGAAGAAGAGCCAGAGGCACCCACAAATATTCCTGACATCTTGAAGACTATTGACTCAATACATGAGGTAGCAAATTTGCATGGAAAATTGGGAATACAACTCTAGAACAAGTTGAAAATATCCAAAGAAATGGAGAACCGTGCCATGCCTAAAACATTGAATTTCAAGGGTGAATTACATCTGTTTGACACCAAGAAGGAAGATTTGGGAGGATTTCTTGATGCTTCTACGATGCATCTATTTGTCACTGATTACACCTTGCTCAATTCATACATTGGTATGATAGGGGAAATTGAGTAAAAAATAGATATATTTGTTAAGGAAGCCAAAATATTAATTGATGCAAGGTACTCCCATTATACTACTAAGGTGCAAGATTTATTGAATGTTCAATGGCCCACTGAGGAGGAGTACAATGTTTGGTTGGAGAAGTATACAGAGTGAATAAGGAGAATAATGGATAGTGGAAGAATGATACATAGCCTGAAAATAGCATAGATTAGGATTTTGATAAAACATGGGAAAATATTATTCTCTCCTCAGCGCTCAAAGTGATTAACACGTGGTGCTATTGTGGATTAAACAGTTTTTGACCTTTTTCTATTTTCTTTTCCTTGCTTCGTAAGCTTTGTTGTTTTTGATTTCCTTATAGTTGACATTTGGAACACATGGAGAATATCTTGTGACTGATGTAACATACTAATGATGTCTTTTAAGGTGGGACCTATTTTCCACGAAGATTTGAGGATTTTTCTGCCTCATGTTTATTTGTTTCACATGAAGATTCTAGCGTAACCATGAAGGGAATATTGGTGCAAGCGGTCCCATGAAATCATGACATGTGTGCTATCTAGTCTAAGGCTTGTTTTTCTCCTTCATCTCTATAAGAAGGAATTTAGGACCAAAAGTAAAGAGATTTAGAAAATTTTGAGTTGATAGTACTGTTAGTGTTATCAAGAAAATATGAAGCAAGTGGTAGGGTCTTTGTTTTAAGTTCATTTTGGAGTTCATACTCATGCATGTAAGACTAATAATGGTATAGCATTTTATGATACATATTAATATTGGTTTCACGGTTATTTTCTCTCCCTGTATGTGTGTTATAAGTTATGATTGAAAGAAGTCAAAGATTTCCTTCATTTGTTTAGACTATCATTATCTAATGGATGTTCAGTTTCATGTTTTCCTATCGATTCAATGAATTAATGTAAATGCTTATATGAGAGTGATAACTTATAATTACTATCTGTTAGGATATCTGTAAGAAGTAATCATCTTGGAGTCACAGAGAAATATTGTAATGCAAGATTCCTTGGGATTATATGTGTTATTTTTTGAATTTTTATTAGTTTATGTTAAAGGATATTGACTCCCTGCTCTGGATAAAGACACCGGTTCATGTGGGATATTAGTATTATATTTATAGTGTTGAGTCATTACTACTCAATCGTTTAACCATAAAATTTCAAAAGGAACACTATTTTTACTCATTTTTTTAGGTGTTTTCTCTCTCATAATCAACTTATATAACATTAGCATGATAAACTACCAACTTATTTAATGTTGCTAGTAAGTGATATCATGAGAGATATCTGTTATCAACAATGCATTTAGTTGCATAATTATAATAGATTTTTTGGTATACATTGTGGGATCACCCTCCCGGGTTTCACAGAGCCCAAAGAGTAGGAATAGAAGTTTAAGCAACCTCTATTCATTTGTTGGCAAATCCCTTTAGTATTACTGATAATTGGAAATAGCAAAATCCATAGGTATGTATAGAGATCAGTTTGGTTCTTAAAAAGTAACTAACAAGAACATAACTTAGTGTAGGTATTATGGATGAAAATAGAAGTAGAGAATCTGGATGTATGAAATTGGTGCTATGTTAGTGGTATCACTTTTGTAAAAATGAGAAAATACTCCATTTATGATCATGGAGCTGAAGAATTCCTTGCTCGGGGTATGGCTAGAGCCCACAAGGCTCTATGACGCCATTACAGTAGGGTGGAGAGCAAGCCAGGTTCAATTGTTTGTCATCCTTTGTATTTCTTAAAATTAGTTTGTAAGAGGGAAAGCTATTGTTTTGTTGTATCATGAAAGTAAGTGGGGAAAAGAGCAATCCTTGTTTATTAGTTTTCTATTCATTCATTTTTGTGTGTAATCATAATGTGGAATGGTGAAAATTTCATGATTTTGTGTTAATGAAGTGTTTGAAGCAAAGAGTTGTTTTTATTTGTTTGTTTGAAGGAAATATATTGTTTTGGCTACATCCTCTCAAATAATAGAGTATTCAAATCAAATAGTATTTGTTTAGATCTTTTAGCAATCTGCCCATATGGAGAAATTGCATTTTATGGAACGATAACTGAATGATTAAGGTTTAAAATAAGTTTTAGTGGTAAGAAAATAGTGTGTTAAAAGAAATATGTACAAGAGATCATTGTATATTTACTTTCATAAGATCATATAGCTCGAGAAGTCAAAATGGGTACCAATCTTATACAGGGAAAAATAGAAAATACTTGGTTGCTTCCTCTTAAGTTGCTCATTTAATCGATGCCTATGCTGTTCAATAATACTTATAATCTATACTCGGCCTTGTTAAAATTTACTTAATATAGCCATCGATCTCATTAAAGAAATCCATAAGGGAAATAATCATTAGCTTATGTGGATGCAGAGCAAGAACAGATAGATTTCAATGTAACTAAGGTCCTCTTTGTAGAGCTATTCTTATTTAGGCCTGCTCATGCAAAATAATAAAAGGATAAAACAGAGTAATAACAGGGGTCGCATTTGACAGAGTAGGGAACACCTTGGTTTTATGCAAAAAAATTCCTATCTTGAGAACCCACCAAACATGATAGTCTTTTACCTTGTAGAATCAAGCAGTTATGTATGAGAAATTAAACATCTATGCATGTGGATAAAATGCATGTTGTGAGATCTATGAAGTAAAGCCTATGGCGTCGTTGGACAAAATGGTAGGGTGAATGGGAGGCCTGCGAGTTCAAAATTCATCTCTTGAATAAATTTAGTTTCCATTATTTCTCACACAACCACTGACCTTATTAATGGCAAGAAGTCTTATCTTGGGGAATCACGCATAATCAGCCCTATCCCTATAGAATACCAATTCATGGATTAGCTTCTATACGCTCTAGTTGAGTTTGCAATAGTTTCCATTCATAGCGAGCCTATGCTATAAGTCGCACAGAGGTGCAACATCGCCTGGTAAGTCACTGTGTGAGCTTGCACGAGAGTCTCATAACTGGGCAATAATTTATATCATATATATCTCCTTGGCTCAAACATTACAAAGAGACTCGAATTCTTTTCCTACTTGTGTGGATTCCTATGCAATGTACTCAACAGAATTTAAAACGCCTTGGTGAAGAATAGCTGATAGAGATTGCATTCAATACTGAGTATAAAATCTTAACTTCTAGATGCCTCAGCCATACACAATTAACTCTCACACAAATAAACCATGACAGGAAAATGCATATATTGTTAATTTATGTAGCTTGGAAAGGTGTCTCCATTGTCTAGAAGTGTCATTTAATTATTTAATTATTTTCTAGAAACCTCCAGAAAAGGGCTGAGTTGTCTAGATAATTATGTAATTAAATAAATTGATTCTCCTAGAGACTTCTAGAATCCAAGTTAGGGTTTTAGAGTCTATTTAATCTTAGCCATTGATTGAGATTAAATCATGGCCATTGGTTTTCCAATGAGAAAAGTATAAAAGGGGATCAATGGGCAATTGGAGAACATAACAAAACAAGCAGATATGCGATAGCAAGTAGAGATATTTGAGAAAGACTTGCAGTGATAACAAGTAAATTTGCAGTGAGAGAAAATAGTCTTGCAGTGTTAGCAAGGGCGCAGTGATAGCATTGGGGATAGCAGCTGTGGAATTTCAGCAGGAGAAATTGAGGGAAGAATTTTCGGAGAAGATTATTGCCGGAGCTCTGCCAGTAAGAGGAAAGCAGTTTTTGTATTCCTTAATTTGCTAAAGTTTAATATAATTCCTCATCTGCAGTAGTGGTTTTCCCTTCGGGGTTTTTCCACGGACAATTTGTCCAAAAATATTGTGTTCATTATTGTGAATGTTTTCTTCTCTATTCCTGTGAGTTTTATTGGTGAAGTTGCAGTTGTGTTATTTTTCGATATTTGCTGAGAATTAATTTTCAGAGTCAAATAATCTATGTATTAGATAGGAGATTAATAATCAATAATTGCAA
>VDFB02276940.1:0-47751 GCA_007258455.2 Sequoia sempervirens
TTGGCTCTAATGGAGGCTGATTCTGTAACTATTGAAGCATATTTCCAACAAAGCAAGCCTCCCAACTGAATTCCCTGTGAAATGTCATCAGATGCTTGAAATAACCCTCAATGGAGATATCCCATTTGGCCCTTATGAGCATCTGCAACATAGATGCATTGCCTGATTGAGCCTGAGGGTGAAAATTGGGTAATAGAGCCAAAGAATTATGATGAGGGAAACAAGGATGAATGTTGGGTTAAGGTCGTGGAGGAATAATTAAGCCAAATAGAGAAGAACAAGACGTGGGAGTTAGTTCCTAGGACTAAAGACAAGAACATTATTGGTGCAAAATGGGTGTTTAGGAACAAATTAGATGAAAATGGAAAGGATGCATTTGAACAGTTGAGGGAGAGATTAGGTGTTCTTTCTCTTTCCTCTCTTCACTAGATTAGTCCTTTCAGCATGGTTTCAAGGGGAGAAAAAATTTGAAGAGATAGGTTCTAGAGTTTTCTACTTTGAGTATTGCTACATACTATTGGCAATTGTGATCTCCAGATTCTTTTCCATTTTCCAACTGGAACCTTCTTTAAATGTTTCTCCTCACAATTCTCTATTTTTACTTTGCAGGAAATTTAGCTAGTGTTAGGGTTACGGGGTTTGGGTTAACCCTCTAGCTTTGGCATCAGTCTAGAGCTAGCGATTGAGGTAGGGTACTTTTTATCTCTTAACATTTTCTTAATGTAGGAAGGTGCATTCTTGAGATCCATTGACCTTATTTTATCAGTTGCAAACATTAATTAAATATATTTCTTTCTTTCTTTTTGCAATTTCATATTTGGGAAATGCTTTCTTGTGCACTTATACGAATTTGCCAATTTATCATGTAGCTTGCTCAATCTCCTAATTAGTTTCCAATTCTATCTGATTTTTATTAAGTTTGACATATTATCCAAGTTATGTATTTTTTTCTTAATGATCTTAGCAAATGATTAAATTTTGGACTGGAATTTGTAAATTCATCTTGGACACTGAACTTCAAATTTTGTACTGGCTTGATCAATTTCCTTGAAATTTGTACGGGATCCTCTATTTTTGTTCCTGTATCTATGTTGGGTCTGACTGATTTTAAGAAATTATGCACTAGAATTGGCATTTTGTGCAAACTTTGAATGGAGCTAGCCATACTTGGAAATTCCTTTGTTCGTAGCAACTAATTTTTGAAAATAATAAATTTTCTTGCACTCTTTGCAATCTCTATTGTTCGCATCTGATTTTTGTACTTTCTAAATAGGGTTTTATGTTAACTAAAATTTCTCTTTGATATTTCCCTTGTTTAGGCCAAAGAAGAAGAATAATTCTCCTCTCTTCCTAAGGGATTGATAATTCTAAATGTTGAGTTGAGAAGGAAGAAAATTGGTCGATGATTATAAGGTGGAGGTACTTGGAAGTGAAGGATTCTCAGTAGTAAGAAAGGTAACAAGAAAAACAAATAGAAATGGAAAAAGTGGCTATAAAAACATTGAAAAAAGTAGGATCAATTATGCCTGGATTACCAAGAAATCCTTAAAAAGAAGTTGGAGTGGGTGGTGGAATTCCAACATGGCAAAAGGTCTCCATATCTAATGCATTGCTAACAAATGAGATCCTAGTTATGAGACACATAGTAGAGGATATTTGTCCTCACCCCAATATAATACAACTGCATGATTTATATGAGGATTAGTTTGGAGTTCACCTTGCTCTTGAGCTTTGTTTAGGTGGTGAATATGCAACCATTGTGATCCTTTTTAAAAGTAGTACTAAACTTTTATTACTATCGTTATCGAACCCTTTGATTGGACAATATCCCAAGTAAACTAGCTATTTTTTTGTCCAATTTTTCTTTTATCCTCACTTCAAATCTATAGTCGTTCTGTTAGGAATCCAATTCAGACTTTTGTTCATTGTCTAATTGTGGGTCCAAATAAAAAACTTTTAATACATAAGAATTAAGGGTTTTCCTCTGAACCAGGCTAACACGGGGTATTAATGAAAGGTCTAGATTTGGGTTTTCACCCACTATTGTAATATAGTAATTGTTGGATACATCTCAACAAGGAAATCACAATAATACAAGTATTTTCCAACCCTATTTTCTTGTACTTGGGAAGTTTTCAAGATTTGCAAAATATAACATTCATTGGATTTGTCTTAGCAAGGAAAACTCAAGTGCATAAGTTGTTGATTAGCCTATATTATAGACATTTGGCCACCAAACAACAGTCATCAACTAGTTTTAAGGAGTGTATCCCTCCAACATCCTCTCTTCCATAACCAACTAGATTGACAGTTCACCAAATAGAAGATAAACACGACAAAAGATTGTGCTTCAGATGCAAAAGCAAATTAGAAAAAAAAGAATCTATTGTATATTGAGAACACATCGAATGAGAACAAGAAAGTTATAGAACCTAATGATGAACAAGAGAAAGTATCAATCAAACAACTAGCCATCCCTATCATGCTTTATCCAAAAATCCATTCCTAAAAATGAAATAGATTGCAATGTTGATTGAATCTAGTAGCAGTCATAGGTTCATAGATAGCAAAATGGTAGCACACCTATCTTGATTTATTTATCTAACCCCAAACTTTCAATTCATGATATCAAAAACAAAACTAGGATTTATTTATCTAACCCAAAAATTTTAATTAATGATATAAAAAACAAGACTATTCTTGCACATTTTGGTAGGAACTTTGCTGCTTTGCAGCTCTTGTGTTTGAGTAGTAGTATTTATCAATATTCAATAGTTTAATTTTTGAATCAATATTTAGATTCATTTTGTTTTATCTAAATGATTAATAGTATACTTTATCCTGACAATATCTATTGTCTCTATTAAGCAAATGTGTAAGAATAAGCAAAATGGCAACAATGGGTAGGGCAAGGCAACGAACTAGTGGTCAGAATGCTATAGGTAATCCTGCCAGAGTGCATAAGGGTCTACATCCCAATTGGAAGGCTGATGTGGATGGTATTTAGAAGCTGGAAAGGTGGGATAGGACTCGATAGGAAGGTCAGTATGAGCATAGGCAAGGTAATAGGTTTCAGGGTTTTCAAAATCAACCTAGAGGTTCGAGGGAGCTTCGGGGTAGATCTAGGAGAAACAACTATATAAACATGGAATTTCGAAGACCATGGCCAAATGATTATGGGTGTGTGGGTAGAGGTGGCTCTATTAAAATGGAGTTGAATAGGGAAAGAGGGAAAAACCCTAACTGTGGGAACAGTGGCTTCAAGATAGTTTGTCAACGTAAGCAATCTAATGAGGAATGGGAGGATGCAAGGGAAGATAACTCTGTAGAGTCCCCTGGCTTAGATCAACAGGCACTTGTTGGAGGTTCGAAAAGAGGTAGGATCTCCTTAGTTGTAAGCCCTAATAAATTACATTATGAGATCTTAAGGTTAGAGAATCTTGGGTTATTTGTCAAATGGTATGGGGACAATCTAAATTGGGAATATTTATTAAATTGGTGGAGGGAGAAATGGGGACCCAAACTTCACTTTAAAATCTTGCAGAATGGTTTTTTTCTAGTCACTTGTCTGTTGAGGATTATTAGGGATGAGATTGTAGATGGGAACTAGGTTTTGGATGGTTGCAACTTTTACTTAAGGCGCTAGAAGGTAGGCTTTGATCCTTCGAAACATGAAGTGGAAGTTGTGCAAGATTGGTACAAACTTCCTAATCTATTGGATCTGAATATTGGGATCTCAGTATTCTCAAAGAGATTGGCAATAGGTTGGGGAGCTACGTATGTGCTAAAGAAAGGAAAGACCCTAAGGAAGTGGTCACATATGTTAGGATATGTGTAGAAAATAAACCAGACCGATGTATCTAAGATGAAATAGAACTCATCTCTGATTATGGAAGTTGGGTTCAAAAGTTAATACCTAACTCCCAACTAAGATCTAGACTGGTGAAACCTTTAGGGTGCAAAGCATCAAGAAACAAAGTTGGGAAGGCGACACAGGGTGATGTTTCAAAGCATTTGGTGGTTTCAAAGCAGGAGGCCTCGGTGATAAAATCTAGATAAGAGTTGGTTATGGTCTTGGTTGCTCCTGCGGTGTCGGTCAATCAAGGAGTCACTGAAATGGAGATTACATCCCCACTAGTGGAGAAAAGAAAGGAAGTACATGTTTTTCTGGAATAAGGGGAAAATACATTGGAAGAACCAGGTTAGGAAGCAACTCTAGTGGGGAAATTTTTTGAGGTTTCAGAGATCTTGGGTGAGGACTGCAAGAACGTGGAGCTCAATGCTCTAATTTTTGTTGGTAGGGAGTTGGTACAATTAGCTGAGGCAGCCAAATTGCACTCTTCAAAGTAGGAGACAGAGGATATGGTTGAAGATTGGGAAAATGTGGAAGTTTAGGAAGAAGGGGAACTGCAAGTGGATTTAGTGGACTCGCAGCTAGGTAAAAAGAGAAAAATGGCTAGGGAGTTGGAGGTAGCCAAGATGAAGTTGGGGATTTTTCAAAAAGAGATGGTCAAAACTTCTCCAAATTGTGGTGATGTTAAAAAGAGGGGAAGGATTCCAAATCAAGAAAAGTTAAAATGGGTAGGAGAGGCTTGTGGTCAGAAGAAGATTGACTCGATGATGAAAGTAGGGAAGAGTGATGCTCTTCCCAAACAACAATGAAACTCTTAACATGGAATGTTAGGGGTTTAAATGCCTCTAACAAATGGTGTCTGGTTAGGCACCTTTTGGAGAAAAATCTAGTGGATGTGAGTTTGTTGCAAGAAACCAAATTAGGTGTGTGAGAGTTGGTCAAATTCAATAATAGGGTTAAACATTGGAAGGTCTTTGAGTATGGTGCAGATGGTGCATTTGGTGGCCTCCTTATTCTATGGAAACCAAAATTGGTGTTGGTGGAAGAAATCTCTCAGAAAAAATCTTGGATTGTATGTAGGGAAAGAAGCTTAATTTCAAATCTGCAGTTTCTTCTTATTAATGTCTATGGGTCAGCTTCGTGTGTGCAAAAAGGAATGTATGGTAAGAATTGGATTAGGTTCTCAATTACTCATAGACAGAGTTCTTCATTATTTGGGGAGACTTCAATGCCATTCTCATATCAGAAGATAAACAAGGTGGGGTGTGTCGAGTGCTTCAATCTCAGTCTAACTTCTACAAATTTTTGGAGGGAAATATGTTATTTGAAGTTCAAATAGACAATGGTTGTGTCACTTGGATGAACCATAGAAAAGGCTTCTGTAATATTGCAAAGAAGCTTGATAGATTCTTCTTCAAAGGTGATTTGGGTCATTTTCCCTTCACTTTGGATAGTAAAATTTTAGCTAGTCTAGGGTCTAATCATTTTCCAATTCAATTATTGATTTATGGGGAAAGGGGTCTAGAACGGTGCCCTTTTAACTTTGAAATGATGTGGTTCAAGGACCAAAATCTAGTAACCTTAATCAATAAATGATGGTTGGAATGCAGCCCAGGGGGAACGAAATTTTTTAATGTTGTCACAAAGTTGAAATATATCAAACAACAGCTAAAAATGTGGAATAAGGAATGTTTTTAGAACATTTTTCAGGAGAGATTGAAAGTCGAATCTTCTTTGGATGAAATTCATGAGGAGATATTGAGGGTGGGAATGCATGATTGTCATTTTCAAAAGGAGAAAGAGTTATCTAAGCAATTGAATGATCTTCTTTCAAAGGAAGAAATATTCTGGCGTCATAAATCAAGGGAAACTTGGCTCAAGGCTGGGGATAGAAATACAATTTTTTTTCATAATTCCACAAAGGTTCATAGGGTTAATCGTATTTCCAATATCAAATCAATAAACGAAATCTTATTGGAAGACCCACAGGAGATAAAGTTATCAGGTGTTGATTATTTCTAGAATTTGCTAAATGATTGGGAGGGTTCTAATTAGATGGCTCAGAAAGAGATTATCAGTGGTATTCCTAGGTTGGTTTCAAATGCACAAATGCAGGCTTTAAATTAAAAATTTTCCATAGAGGAAATCAAAGCAATTGTTTCTCAATTGCACCTGGAGAAGGCGCCTGGGCCGGATGGTTTTCTGACTGCTTTCTTCCAAAAATGCTAGGATTTTTTGGGGCAGGAAATATTGGAGATGATTGAGGACTCAAGGTGTTCTGGAAAAATTCTTAAAAAGGTGAATAATACGCTTATAGTGTTGATACCCAAAAAAGAGAAACCTGAGTTGTGTGATGACTTTCGGCCTATTATATCTCTATGTAACATGTTATATAAGATTGTGGCTAAGGTGGTGGCAAACTATTTGAAACTCATTCTTCCTTCTATCATCTCAAAGGAACAAATGAGGTTTGTCCCTAGAAGGTCTATTTTGGATGGAGTAATCATAGCACAGGATGTTATTCACTTTGTTCAAAAGACTACGAAACTAGTTATGTTTCTAAAACTAGATATTAAAAAAGCTTATGATAGGGTAAATTTGAGGTTCTTGTTTAAGGTTTTGGAAGCCTTTGGCTTTCAAAAGGATTAGTTAGATTGGATCTTTGGGTGGATTGCAAGTCCTAGGTATTCATTTTTAGCTAATGGCACACCATAAGGTTTTTTGGAGCATCACGAGGTTTAAGACAAGGAGATCCCTTATCCCCCTTTCTCTTCATAATTATGGTTGAGGCTCTCGGTAGGTCTTTGGAGAGAGTGAGAAGTGATGGTTGGATTGAAGGGTTGCAAGTAACCAACAGTCTTGCATTAGTAACTCATCAACAATTTGCAGATGATACAATGTTGTTTGGTGTGGCGTCGGTGAGGGAATCTCAAAGATTCAAAAGGATTTTGGATATTTACAAATGGGCGTCAAGTCAAGAGATTAATTTTTCAAAGTTTGAGGTCTTTTTCTTTAATGTAAACAGCATACGATAGACCCAGATTCTAAGAATTTTGGGAGTTAAGAAGGGACAATTTCCTTACAAATATTTGGGTCTTCCTTTAGAAAAAGGTGTTCAAAATGGCACAATTTGGAATGGCCTTATCGAGAGGGTGAAAGAAAGGTTATCTTCTTGGAAAGGAAAATGGTTATCTTGGGCGAGAAGGTTAACTATGTTGAAGTTTGTTATTGTTTCCCTGCCAACTTATATGTTGTCTTGGCTTCCTCTTTCGATGGGATCAAGTAAAGCTTTAAACAAGTCGATGAAGTATTTCTTCTAGAAAGGGAACTCTAACCAGAAAAAATTCCCGCTTATCAAATGGAAAAAGGTGTGCGAAAAGAGAGCTGAGGATGGGGCTAGGTTAAAGAGTTTTCTCATACAAAATAAGGCATTGGGAGCCAAATTGATCTGGGAAATTTATTCCCAAAAAAATCTCAAGTGGGTGAATATTTTAAAGGAAAAGTATTTAGGCAATGATAGCTGCAATATTCTCAAGGCTTCTTCTCTTCCTAGTGGTTCTAGAATTTGGAACTTTATTTGTAGCTCTAGGGATTTGATCTTTGATTTTCTCACCTGGGAAATAGTCGATGACAAGGAAACCTTATTCTGGGAGGACTCTTGGGATGGTCATCCTATTTTAGCAGAGGTTGAGGCATTGGCTCAAGTCAAGGAAAGAACTAAACAAGTGGTGGGGGAGAAGGTATGTGACTATTTCGAGCATCCCTTGCAGCATAACACATGATGGTATAGATGGAAAAGTGTGAGAGGCTTGGGTTTGGATATGGAGGATGTGGAAGCTTTTGAGCAGGTCTTGGGGTATAGAAAGGCTTGGTATAGACAAGGTAGGGATAGCTTAAGGTGGTCAAAAACTTCAAATGTTGTGTACTCGGTTAAAGTAGGGTATGATATTTTGGCTTCTAATGGAGATGAGGTGCTGAAATTATCGATTAATTTGTGTTGGAATAAAGCTTGTCTGCCAAAAGCAGACATCTTTACTTGGGCAGCTGTTCAAGGAAGAGTTCTCACAGGGGATACATTTTTCAAATTGGGTTATTATGGTCCTTCTAGATGTCCTTTGTGTAAGATTGCAAATGAATTTGGTGATCATTTTTTCTTAAACTATCAATTTTCCCAAGCTTGTTGGCAATGGTTATGTGCAAAATTGGAGTGGAAATTAGCCTTTCCTCATTCTTTACTTGAAATGCTTAAGTCTTGGCCCTCTCTTGTTAAGCAATCCATTTTCAACGATTTGTGGATAATGACCCCGTCCATTGTCATTTGGGAGATTTGGAAGGAAAGGAATAGACATATCTTCTCGGAGCATGCATTATCTATTCCTAGATTGCAATGCAAGATTGTGGAAAGCATTGTCAAGTTGTTTAATGCGCAAATAGATCAACAAGTGATAAAGGGGAAAAATTTTATGGTGTGGGATGCTAGAGTCAGGCGAAATTGGTTCAGACTATTGGTGCCCACTTTGGTAGGAAAAGGTAGGGCAGCAATGAAGGAGGAACAAAATAGAGTCAAATGGACCCCTCCAGAACCCGGTTGGGTCAAGTGAAATTTCGATGGGGCATCTAGGGGAAATCTAGGTCCCCTAGGGGTGGGTTGTATTGTACGGGATCATTCAGGTGAAGTTCTGGCAAGGTTGGTTGCTCCCTTAGCAGTGGGCATGAATAATGTTGTTGAGTTTCAAGCCTTGATTTTTGGCTTGACTCTTTGTAAAGATAGAAAGATGGAGAATGTGGTTATTGAAGGTGATTCTTTATTGGTGATAAATGCTCTTAGATCTAAACAATCACAGAATTGGAGGTTAGGAGTGTATCTGTATGTTGCTTTGATTCTAATTGATTCCTTTGACCAAGTTATGATCAATCATGTGCTAAGGGAAGGAAATACCAAGGTAGATCTTTCAAATTTGGGGGTGGATGGTCAAGATCTTAGAGAAGTTTTCTAAATGATGGTTAGTGTCTGTGGGTGGAAGGGAGGGTGGCCCTCCAAGAGTTGTGGAGGGGATGTGGCTGGTGATGCGGACAGGGTGTGGAAAATTATTGTTGGGCCTAGTCAACCCTGGATGAACACACTAGTTGGGTTTCCATGTGATGTTTGAAAAGTTGGAGCCCATAATGGGCACTTAATACAAGGAGTGCTATGTTGATAGAGTGGAATATTTTGAGTACCAGATCATACATTGATGTGATAGCCCGCAGAGCATTTTCGGTTGGCATTTGAGGATGAGGATGACCTCTCTCATGTGTAGAGTCTTGGCATTAATGTCATTCCTAGTTAAGCATCAATTAATGATGAAAGTCTAGTAGATTCTCTAGGTTTAGATGTAGTCGAGGTGGATGTGGTGGCCACTGCTTTACGCCTGGCTCTAGTAGTTTGGTATGTGCTTCTTGTAGTGTTTTTTTTCGAGTGTGTGGAAGAGCATTGTGATGGCAGGGCACTCACATTTCATAATTGAAGTCTTGGTGGAGGGTTTAGTGTGGTTTGGTGCGGAAAAACTGATCTCTCTAGGTGCCAAATCTTGACAAACGACATTTAGGGTGATAACAGACCAACCCCTTAAAAGGATTATGCTTAAGAATGATCCCCTATTGGTTGTGGCGGTGAAAATGGTGTTGGGTGTCAGACATTTAACCAGAAGCGAGTTTGGGAGGGACAATACATATGTCACTTCTAGGTTCCTGGCATCTCTTTTACAATTGTGTGTCGAAGGTGGAGGCTAAGGTGTTTTTGGAAAAGGTTTTCAAAAAGGATCTATTGTTGGGTGTGGATGAGGTGTTGAAGGCCGCCATTGTGGGGATTGGTATTCCCCATCCTGGTGACTTGAAGCTACTGAGGAATTCAGATGAGGCGGTGAATTTTTTTCTTTTTTTGCTTGATATTAAGTGTCTGGCTCTCATGAGGCATTGAATGATCATCGTCGTGGCTGTGGAGTATATGAAAAAAAAACTTGGGCTCATTGTTGTGCAGGACATTGTCTGGATTGTGGACTTCAAGGACTTCGCTAAGGACAATGGCTTTCTGTGAGTATGGGAATGTTTAGGGTTTGGTTATTATCTTCTATCTACATCCTGGTAAAGCTCAAGTATGGGTAGTGTTGTTAATATTTGAAGACTAGTTTTTTGTAAATTTTGTAAAGGATGGATTATATGTTTTTTTCGTGTACGTTTGTAGTGGTGAATGGGTGGTGGTTCAAATTTGGTGGGTAGAAGTGGTCGGGTTGCAATAGGCCTATGGGTCGAGGCTCCTCTTTGTTTTGCTCTCAACAGTTTTTGGTTGGGTGTTTAAAATGGGTGGTAGTAGCAATTAAACCAATATGATAATCATGACTTTTGATGATTTCTTGCATTAGCAGATGTTTGTAAACTTTATTCTAATAATATAAATATAACTCTTACATATCGAAAAAAAATAATATACTTTATCCTTATTACATCTAGATGATATTCACAATTAAAAATTACCCTTAAATTTCACTATTAACAAAATAAAATCTTCCAAAAGATTTGATTATATAATATCATTAAAGAAACTAAATAATGTAAAAGAATAACTTAAACCTAAATGATCCCAATAAAACAAATGTAAATTTTGACATTCCTAAAAATAAAAATAAAAAATTGAACAGTATTGGTGTTCCTCCAAAATTTTCAACCTAAAATAAAATCTTCTTTTATATATTCTCGTAAAAGAGCTTAAATACTAGCGATTGCACTTTTTGTGTGCAATTGGGTACGCCGAATTTATGGTTGGAATAGTTATATTGTTTGAAATGGGCCAACCTTAGTAAATTTGAAAAATATAATTTGATAATCATTTGTTGTATGCGAGAAGTGGTCATTGCAAATCTTGAGCACTTGTTGTATAGTTGTAAAGGTATTTTGTTATGTCATTTTGAAATTATTATTTTGAAATACAACTTTTTTTTAATTTGAATGTAATATTGAACATAATGGTTGAGTATCAAATTGTTTTGTAATTTTGGAAACAAAATAGTGTTAAATGATTGAATGATGTCTAATACACGTTCTCCTTATAAATGTGTATATAGTATGTGATATAATTAAAAGAAATGGGAGTTCCAATATACTGTGAACAAGGCACTTTGCCTTGCGATCACATCCTTTGCTTCTGAAATATATATACATACTTTGTGCTTTTGCTATCATATTGGAGCTTGGTTCTTGACTTTACCTTTTGATCTATAACTCTTTATTTGACGCATATGTGTAAATTTTAAAAAAAATGGCATCTTCACTTACATATAATTAAGACTAGTAATGTTCCATCAAAGAAAGGGGGAAATGAAGAAAAATGGACAAATAGTAGCAGTAAAATTTAGGAGTGTTTCCATTTTGTCAGGGATTTGTAGAAGCTGGTGAGTAGTGTTGATGAGGGGCTCCATCTCTTTTGACAGTTTTGCATCCTTGTTAAATATCATGACTTGTGTAAATGAGCAATGGGAGGAGTGTGTAGGTAAGGAAGAAAACAAATACAATTTTGAAGATAGTAATAATTGTAATAGTTGATATTGTAGTAAATAACAAAGTGGCATACCTATAGTAGTTGAGATTCCCTTTAATTGTATTAGTTGTTTGAAGTTGACAATGCTTGCAAATGAATCTCTTCATTTATTCTGTGAGCAACATATGGGCTTTGTTGAATGTGTGCATATTGTTGGAATGAGAAGGTTGGGTGGATGCGAATGCTTTGTAGATCAAGAACTCTATAGTTGTAAATGTTAGTCCTTGATGATCTATGTTGCCAATTTCCACTGTGGCCCTTGGAAGCATAAGTCCTTGTGATTTGTGTATTGTCAATGCCCATGCCATTTTTAGAGGAATTTGACAGTGAAGTCCTCGACTAAGTGGTGTTATTGGGACATATGTTGGATTGATATGGTCCCAAGGTGGTCCAAGGTAATTCTTGAAATGAACAACAACAAATAATGGTAGTTGAGGTGGTTTGTCACCTTCACTGTATACAATAGCTTTTACCTGACCAAGTGCACCATTCACTAGTCCTTTCTCAACCCAAATATTTGAACATAACATGACCTCCTGGCCAATAGATAAAAAAGTTTGAGCTTGAAGTTGTTCTTCATCAGGATTGATGTATGTTGACCCTGTTAGTTGCTCTGCAATGGAAAGTGCAACAGGTGTTTCCAAAGACAACAACATACGTTTGTTGTGTAGTGAGACTAATTCATTTGTTGCAAAAAGATGCATGCCAGACAGGAAAACAGAGTTTTCTGTAGAACTGAGTGAGCTTGAACATGACATTAGAATTTTCCAGTCTTCTTCTGTAGGATTTGCATTACGTAGATTGTGGAGAAGTCTACGAAAAGCAGTCTGGGAAGGATCATCATAAGAAAAGGTAGAAATGGAAAGAATTTGATTCAACTGATTGTTTAGCTTAAAGGATTATGTTTAGATATATTGTTTGAAATGGATGATCCTTAATAAAATAGAAAAATATAATTTGATAATAAATTGCTATTTGCGACAAGTGCTCATTGCAATTCTTGAGCACTTGTTGAATACTTGTAAGGCATTTTGTTATGTCATTTTGAAATGCAACTTTATTTAATTTGCACATAATACTCAACATATTTGTTGAGTAACCAATTGTTTTGTAGTTTTGGATACAAATTTGTGTTAAATTTAGCACTGAGTCTCCTTTCATAGAAATATACACATAAAAGTTAAAATTGATACTTAAAGGAGCACATTTAGTCATAATTATAGGGAATTTTGAAGCAGTCACAGAGTTTATCCATATCGTCGGGGACTTCTAGAAGTTGGTGAGCAATGTTGATGACGGGCTCCATCTCTTTTCATGGTTTTGTATTCCTATTAAATATCATCATCAATTTATTCTAAATTATCATAATGGTAAATAAAATATTGACAAAGTATAGAGAAAACATAAATTTACAAGCTTGGAAGGAGGTGGATAAAACATTTACCAGGTTAGTGACTATGGTTGAAGAAGTAGAAGTATAGGTGCTTTGAAAGAAGTCATTGGTAGAAGTACTACAGTAGGTAGATGTGAATAGTTAGAGCAATGATTATAAAGGACGATGAAAAGAAAAACCCAAAAATCAACCATTGAGATGAAAATAATTGTATCAATAATGTAGTAAATGAATACAAAGTATTAAAGTGGCATCCCTGTAGTAGTTGAAATTTCCTTTAACTGTAGCTGTAAATGTCAGTCCTTGTCGATCTATGTTGCAAATGTCCATTGTGGCCCTTGGAAGTGTAAGTCCTTGTGATTTGTGTATTGTCAATGCCCATTCCATTTTAAGAGGAATTTGATGGCGAAGTCCTCGACTAAGCGGTGTTATTGGGACATTCATGGGATTGATATGGTCCCAAGGTGTTCCAATGTAATTATTGAAATGAACAACAAAAAACAATGGTAGTTGAGGTGGTTTGTCACCTTCACTGTATACAATAGCTTTTACCTGACCAAGTGCACCAATCACAAGTCTTGTCTCAACCCAGATATTTGAACATAACATGACCTCTTGGCCAATAGATAAAAAAGTTTGAGCTTGAAGTTGTTCTTCATCAGGATTTATGTATGTTGACCCCCTTAGTTGCTTTGCAATGGAAAGTGCAACAGGTGTTGCCAAAGACAACAACATACATTTGTTGTGTAGTGAGATTAATTAATTTGTTGCAAAAAGATGCATGCTAGATAGGAAAATAGAGTTTTCTGTAGAACTAAGCGAGGAACTTGAACATGTTCGTTGCACTAGGAAAGTAATACTATTGTAGACAATTTAAGAATGTTACAAATGTGGTCTTTTATTTCATATACTGTAATAAAAATTCATAGAGTGTACAAGCCAAATCATGAGAGATAAGTATGAATACTATTGCATATGTATTACATCATGTACAAAAAATGATTTATCTATGGTCATTAGAGGACATAGATTCTATTAAATATAGTATCTGATTTACATAGTAAACAACCTTTCAAGAACTTAAGGAATGTATTTTTACTATGAGGAACACAACGTTGTTTGCTGCACTAGGAAAGTAAGACTTATTGTAGGAGCTTCATGCAAAAAGGTAGGACAGTAGTCATAGTTTCGAATACTTGTAAGTGCATTACAAAATTGAACTATATACATATTTGAAGAAAAAAAGTTTTTCATGCACGATCTATATAGTTTTGGAAAGCACGTTTTATGTACGCAGCACCGCCCATTCCGTAAACCTCATCAGCATGCATCTCTCTCAAGAAAGTACAAAATGTGGCAAGTTTGTCACACATTTCATGGAACTCTTGTAGTGTCCCTTCCATTGTTTGCACTTTGAAGCCCTTGACAGTATGTACATTTCTAACAATTGTTTGTATTGTGTTCAAATTGTCAAAAAAATTGACATGGATATCATTTGACAGATCCACAACGTTTGCAGAAGATCCATCCCAATTGGTTGAAAGAGGTGAACCAATTGGAATTTTAGGGGAGCAGTCACTATCTGATATTTCAATTATATCGGTATGTTGACTGGGGAGTGCCATTCTTGGATGTAGTAAATGTCAAAAAAGCACTTAATGTTAACTAATGTCATTATGTTAAATACAATAATGGATAACATTTGCATTTAAATTGACAAATTCAATTCATAATATATAGAAAATGTGTAGAAAATGTACATTTATAGTTAAAAATATAGTTATGAAAAAGTGAAGATATAAATTAAATAAATAAAAAGGACAAAATATTTTGCTACCATTCTCCCTACCTGTGCAAAAATGGGGGTTTCGGAACACGGTATGGACATCCATCAAAGCATAAAAGATAGATGAATTTAGTCTGATGTTGTAGTTACAACTACCCTGGTAGACATGTATACAAAATGTGGAAGCCTAGACAAGGCACATGAAGTGCTGGAGAAGATGCCTCAACTAGATGTGGTCTTGTGGACTGCAATGCTTGCAGGATATGCATAAAATGGACTTGTTGAAAAGGCTTTAGAAATTCCCAAGCAAATGCAATTGTCAGGTTTAAAGCCAAATTCCCTAACCTTTGCTAGCATCCTCTCTACTCGCGCCAAAATGGGAGCTTTGGAACAGGGTATGGACATCCGTCGAAGCATAAACGATAGTGGAACTTTGTTAGATATTATGCTCGCAACTACCCTAGTAGACATGCATGCAAAAAGTGGAAGCATTAACAAGGCACGTGAACTATTTTACAAAATACCTGAAAAACATGTCATCTCATGGACTGCAATGATCGCAGGATATGCACAAAATTGATTTGTTGAAAATGCATTACAAACTTTCAAGCAAATGCAATTGGCAGGTATAAAACCATATTCCGCAACCTTCGCAAGTATCCTCCCTGCCTGTGCCAAAATGGGAGCTTTGGAATAGACATCCTTCAAAGCATCATGGAAGGAGGATTTTTCGAAATGCTCTGTAGACATGTATGCAAAATGTGGAAGCATAGAAAAGGTATGAGAACTGTTTGAAAGAATGCCTCAAAGAGAGGTTATCTCATTGAATGGTAATGATTGAAGCAAATGTAATTGGCAAGTGTAAAGCCAGAATCCATAACTTTTGGTAGCGTTCTCCCTGCCTGTGCCAAATTAGGGCATTGGAACACGGTATAGAAGAATCCTTCAAAGCACCTAGAACAACCTAACAATGTTCAGGCTAAAAAGAATGTTTACTTGATAATGAAAGCCTTTTTTATTACCATACAGTTGCAATGTCGTTTTTAAGAGAAGGAATTAACACTTGTCATATGACATTACAAATGTCAATTTTTTTTAGACATATTTGAAAGTGTTATCTTTCATGTCTAATGAAAAATATCTCTCAAATTATCTATTTATCGATACCAGTGAGAGTAACGACCATGATGCCAATATTCTCTACCAGAGGGATTCTTAGTTATATTGAAAGTGTGCTTTCTGTGTCACAAACAGATAAGTTGGAATATGACTCTTTTAACATGTTGATAAATTGTAAATGATGCACAAACAGAAAAGTAAAATGTGTTTGGTTCGGAGAATGGATGTTAACCTCAGTAGGGGTTCAAATGGTAGAGAATAAATAAAGCTATCAAAAGGAGAAATATGGACCTATTGAAATTATAAAAAGTTAATTTTTTTTTCTTTATTCTTTCCAAATAATAAGGTTAGGATAGATGTATTAAATAAAAGATGTTGATTATGATTGTGATTATAAACAATTTTTGTATTGTGCACGTAAAAATTATGTTTCTTTTTATTAAATCTATATTTTATTTGAAGGTAGTTTTGATTGTAACAAGTCACTTATTGCAAAGATACAAATAATGTCAAATGCTTTTGTTGTTACATATCGTAAAATTGAGAAAACATTTTTTTTACATTTAAACATAAGCTTATATTTAAATGAATATTAGAGAGATCAACTAATTGATGGAACATCAAGATTTTATGTGTGGAGCCTAATTATCTTTCTGATTCAGAATATTTGTTTCAATCATCTTTCATTCCATGTAAATAGATGTATAGTTGATTTAAAGCTATCACTTCTCTATTAAGACATTTTTTTAACAAACAAAATCATTTTTGAAATGGCCTACCAATTCACCTCATGTACTACACAAATCTATGCCAAAAACAAAAGCCCAAAAAAATTGCCTAATTGACTTTCCACACCTCTTCGGCGTACCAATTTGCTTCAGAGTGACACTTAGCCAATTTGCTAAAGCAATAGGCAGGAAATAATGATTTAAGTGGCAGCTGGAGATCTTAGGTGAAATCTCTTTCACTTTTAAGTCAGCTATAGAGCCAAGGGGGGAATCCTCGTTACAGCCCTCTTTTGTTATTTATCCTCTAGATTTCTCCTAAGTTCTTTGCCTTTAAGATTTGTGGTTAAGCTCTTATTCCGATATAAGAAGGATTGTTTGTGAAAAGAAGGTTT
This sequence comes from Sequoia sempervirens, assembly GCA_007258455.2. Lineage (NCBI taxonomy): Eukaryota > Viridiplantae > Streptophyta > Pinopsida > Cupressales > Cupressaceae > Sequoia > Sequoia sempervirens. The sequence goes on from VDFB02276940.1 coordinate 16,845, forward strand.
GAAATAAGTTTGAATTTCTTCTATTTACTTCTCACCAGTGCTTTTATCGATCAGTCAAATTATATCAATCATCCTACTGACATATGCATGTGAAACAAAGATGCTAGATTTTTATTTTTTGGGAACATGATTTTCTCAAGTCAGTATACGCCATATTTGGGTCAATGAAATACAAGGGACCTAATAGGCTAGAATGGTCAAGGAGATTACCCTTGGATTTATAAAATGACATTTCAATTATAATTCTAAATTTTACATACAGAGTATTTAAGTAGAATGTAGAATGAATTGAACTCGTTAAACTAATCAATTATCATACACATAACAAATTCCAATGTACAAATCCCATGAAATTTCAAAAACTATCTCAAGACATAAGAAAATTCAATGAGGGAAACTTTATATCTGGAAGAGCTAATATTTTATTGTAATTTAGTAGACATGTCTTGATTATTTAAAAAAGATTAAGCTCTTCAGGTCCTCAAATTGCATCAAAGGCCTATATGTAGGACGGTGTTTCAGGAAAAACAATTGAATCCTACAAAGACACTAGAATATCTTATTCAAACTTCTTTAGACTTTGCCTTAAAACTGATCTGCAACTATTTGATGAGCCTGAAAAATTAAAAATAGACAGGTTTAGCTGTTGCTTCTTCCTTTATATTTTGCACTGCACTACTATCGTAATGCTATCTTTTCTTACAATGGATGGTTGTATGTACTTGTTTTATCCTTCCTGAAAAAGAATGGAATAGTAAAACTCTCAAATGTCTAAAACACATAAACAAGCATTGGTTTACTGTGCCATTTCAAGACTGCACAATAGAGGGAGTAGGAGAATGGCAAGTTTTTTTTTTCCTCAAAATTAAATGAACTAAGTAGAGATAGATTTCTAGTTAAAAAATAATCCCAATCTTTCAAAAAAACTCGAGAAAGAAGTAAATATCGAGGATACCACTTTACAATTCCAAAATTGGATTCTTTTTCAGAATCAAGCATTAAAGAAGTAAGCATTTATAGAAATAAAAGACACCTGAATTCCCCTCTTTACAGTTGTAGTAAAAACAAGACAGGTACATAATTGCTCCTTGAGGCCTTGCCATTGCCTGAAATTGCAAATAAAAAAAAATGAAGAGAAACATCTAACATTTTGCAGCTAAAAGTGACTAGTAAGCTCCAAAGAACAAAAATAATTTACCTTAAGCACATTCCCTTGATTCAAATGAGCACCAAATGTGAATCCCACAGAAATAAAAATAAAAATCTAGTCATACTTTATTCTACTATTGTATTCTCTATATACATATTTCGAGCATGCAGACTAAAGAAGAGTCGAGTACAAAGTCAACATTTACAAACTATTTACTATACAAACTCTCACATATTTCCATTTGGTTTTTTTTCAGTTCAGAATATGTATCCAAGACTGTTTACCTTCTCTCATCCACGGTAAACATAAAATCCAACACTGCTGACCATTTATCTCAGTCTACATACATATACACACTTAGTATGTGTCTAAGGATCTTTCATATATACTCTGGCATAGTAGGGGCAGAGCTCCTTGTTTCCATATGTGCCAGGAGGAACACACTTGCATCTGGCACAACGTGTACCATAGCCTCTCAGACAACGCCCATTCAGAGATGCTTCTTTGCATTTCTGTCCACAAGTAGCCTTGCAATCTACAACATAAAAATCAGACAAAAACACACAGATTTTAGATGGTTGAACCAGTTTTTCCATGGTCTGAAATCCATGGCAGAGCCATCAATCAAAGAAGAAATGGAGAAAAACAAATAAAAATCCTATGGTATAACAAAAGATTTACTGATAAAATATAGTTCTTAGGTTTTATACCTATTGTCTAAAGAAGTCTTTGGTTCACCCCATTTGCTGGGAATTGGAATCATGCATACCCACAACCAAATTAGTATACAAATAATTGAACTGAATATGTGTGTCTATATAGATTCATATATAGAATTTACCCCAATTGATTTTGAATCTCCAACCTCAACAATTTCTAGAGACATCTGTTTGAACAACCAATATTTGCATTAGTTAGATTGACAAAAAGTAAATTCAGAAATGGTTTCTCTTTATTTTTCACAGCTTAAATCCTTTTCTAGTCCGAATTTCAGGGAAAACAATCCCCACAAGATGAATACATAAAAACATAAAATATATTAACATTTGCAGAAGTCTAAATGATGGAAAAGCTAATATATGTGTGCCCTTGCAAAGTTATTTCCATATTTTCTGCCAGTCTTTTTGTTGGATTTTTGATACCAAAATAGTCTAGGACTTCTAGTAATACGAGATATTTTAACATGAAGGTAGTTGACTTAAGTGAAGGCTTACTGCACAAATGAACTAAATCTTTTTTCAGACTAATATGCTTGTACTTTTTATGCAGAAACTTCATCAGATCTGTTATTGCTAAGGCTTAGGAGGGGCAAATCACAGACACTACGAGCACAGTACATAGACACTAAAAAGATAAAAGTATGCTTCGTGCATTTATTTATCCTGATGCCTAAAGTCGTTGCTTCAATCTATTCACAATATACGAAAAATAAATCTAAAAATATCAGGGTTTAAGAGCTACTAATTTCTTGAGAGCAGAGGTTTCTTTGCTACCAGCAAGAGTTCGTCTTTCAGTTGGAAGATGACCTATATCTATGTCAATCTAGTAGTAAACTGCTTAAAAAACAACATACAGTCCCCTATAAATTTTAATCTAATAGTATAAACATCCACAAAAACCCTACATCTAACCATATCCTCATAAAACCCACAATGCATTCTTAGTTTGATATGATTTCCCAAACCCATTTAGGATAATATTATACGCAACCACGGGGGCTTTCCCATCAATTAATTTCTTCAATTTATTTTAAGTTCTGGATACCTTCTTCCATCCTACAAACCCTAGAATATAAATTAATTACAGAGATATAAATGGGCTCTATCCTGGAGCACACAAAAATACCTGGGGAGCACAGGTACAACGACACAGCCATATGGGAAAGGATGTTTTGCCTCTGTGGAAATCGATCCTGCAACGCCAAGGTCCTTATTGTCCACTCGTATGTCGTGTGGTCATGCTTGAAACCTTCCTTGCCGCTGGCCCAACTGAAGACTTCAGGAATATATGTTTTGTAATGTGGGTGGAACTGCATTTTTGCAGGACTTTCAGGAGATCATTGGGTGTGAAGTGGGAGGCGCAAATGGGCTCTGAAGAATTCAAATAGGGCGTCATTATCATCCTGATATTTAGAAAGAGGGGTTAAGAATGAGAATTTTGTTGTAGGTAATGTGACGAGTCAAGATATTAATGATGAAATTTTGCAGGACGTAAAATGCAAGAGTCTACGTAGAATGCAAGTTGCGTAGGATACAACAGAGACAGCTAGAAAATTCTGTATTCAGCAGAGCAGCGGGGAAAAATTAATGGTCATGATCACTTTAATCATCTCCCGAAAATAATGAGCCGTCGATTATACATTTTAGGTTGGGCATGTTCATAGTGGATACGCTTAAATTCCTTCGATGTTGACTGGCGTGGTTTAAATGAGATGAACGGTCATAGTGTGGAGAGTCGTCTCCAGGATGGCGTCAGCCATCGATTTAAAAAACTAGTTTGGTGCAGTTCATAGTAGGATACGCCTTCGGCGTAAATTTCATGAATAATTGGAGAAAAATAAATGCCAATAGAAAGTACTGATATATACGTAAAGAAAAGCTAAACAAAAATAAGCATGGGTGGCAAAGAATCTTCCATAAAGTATAAATATAGCTAGAACACCAAGGTATGGGAAAAATTCACAAATTTCCCACAACATAATTAACAATAAAAGCTTATCAAGCCTACACTCCTCTGGAAAGAGGAATTATTAAAAAGTTACTGAAAGATGTGTGAGATCTAGTGAAAGAATATAATGGCATGTAGGTGTTGAATTTTCTAAAATTCAATGAAGAATAATAATGCGTCCTGGAAGAACTCTACGATAAAGATGTTTTCCCAGTGGATTTCATCACATTAGAAGCCAGATGGATTTTCAACCACCTCCCAACGAGCAGTTAATCTTAGCAATAAATTTTACAATTTAATGATAATTCATAATAATTAATCTAATGGGAACTTCAAACAGCTATTATCAAATATAGCTACAAACCCACACTGGAATTTCAATTATGAAACGAGTTGATGAATTATAATCTATTCATGCTCATCATTTGTAGTCATCTTCATGTGTAGATATTTTAATCATTTGTAAGATTATTATCTTTATAAAAATGTTATGTTTCTTTGTTATATTGTCTAGTTGTACAAAATAATTTTAGGCACATGGAGAAGTACTAATTGTTGGTGCAACATGTATTGTTGCTATGACAAGCACAATTGATTTCCATGTCAAAAGTGCATGATTCCCTAAATAATTTCATGTTTAATATACCTTTCATATCTATTTTTCTATCCATTTAACATCCACTAAATAATTGCATGATTCCCTTATATCCTCTTTTTCATTTCTTTCTTAATATTTTAAAATTACCAAAATCTCTTCCTTTTGTAATCAAGTATATGCTTGTTTACTTATTTTCCTAAGTATTATTCATTAAAGTTTAGCTATTTAAACTAGGGTTAATGATCCCTCAACCTATTTATTAAGTGTAGCCTTAATGTTAGATAGGTCTTGTAATGCCAAAAAATGCTCCAAAACTTCCTCTGTGTTTACCAACTCTTCTTGAGGTTTCCATGGTAGACCTTGGATTAAAGGCAAATATATTCACTCATTTTATTTCAAATTAGTTGTTCCATTCCACGTTTACATTCTCTGAGTTGGAATGTCTAAACAAGTATATTTACTTATAACAATGGGGAAACTATGTCTGCTATTATTTTATTGTAGAGCATAAACCTATGTATCTTTGCTAGCTACCTAAAGAGGTCAACCAATAATAAATTTATCACTCACATATTTTGAATCATGTACTTCTATTTATTATGGTCTCTAATTCTAGTGCATGAAAAGGAAGGGGATTGAGTGAACCAACCACTAATCCTCTTTATCTCATTCATGGCTTCATTTTATATCATTATCATATTATTTTATTAAAAGTACCCAGAGCTCTATAATTTCAAATATTAAATTTAGGTTCCACATATGATCCTTTCTTGTTTTGATACATATTTTATAATCACCTAAAGATATTTTCTCTTATATGCCCACTAAATACACGATTCCTTGTATATTTGGAAGTGGCTAGTAAGTTGGCCAAACCTAATGGTAGCTTGATCTTAGATCCTAGTTCCAACTCTATGATACATCACAATTCTCTATTAAAATTCTAGAGGCAACCTCACATATTCACATCAAGTTAGAACAAGGTGATAATTACTCTAAAATTTCATCCAAGATTGGATTATATTTTAGAAAACTATAAACAACAAGACTTATAGTAGGTAAGATTAACGATGAGGGGTTTCCTATCTATTGAATCATGCCTATATATAGGAACATATAAATTAGAAAAGTGGGTTCATTTCAATAACCAACATTATTATACAAAAGCAATTATATTAATGGTTTACAAGTGGGAATAATTACTACCTTGTGTCAAAACATGTAAGGATGTATATGTAGCAACTAAATAAATGATCAAGAACAATACCCTCAAGAATATAGTATGACTTTAAAGATGTTTGAGAAATATAGATAATCAATTAAGATGCTCTAGGTCAAATCATGAAAGCATAAGTAAAAGATAATGAAAATACTTATTTTCACACATGTATATGATCTCAATAATGCTCATATAAATATTGTTTCCATTTTAGTGCTCCTTGAAAGTGTAACACAAAGATTCAACTAATAAATCCTAGAGAATAATATAATACCTAAGCCCAAGGAAGGTCAAATTGGGTTATTAGAAAGAATCTTGTAATAATACTATGGACAAGATAGGGCCAATTCATAAGAGAAAAAGGTGAATCAATTTATAATTTTAATCATGCAAGTTAAAACAATTATTTTTAATATCCCCAAGGATGGTAGGCATGATGTATTTGTATTTAATTACTTTTTATGAGGCAATTTAAACTAATACATTAGGAAATGCTAATATTTTCATGTTTATAAGGTTAAGTTTTCTAAGGATGCAAAAAAACTCTAGAATGTTGCATTCATAGGTTCATTAGGACAATCGTAGGTTCATTAGGATTGTCACAACTTTATTAGAATGGTCTAAGGTTCATTAGGACAGTCATAACTTCATTCAGATGGTCATAACTTCATTGGGAATGTCATGAATTCATTACGATAATCATAACTTCATTAGGAATATCATAAATTCATTAGGGTAGTCATAAATTCATTAGGACTATCTCCTAATATTCTCAAACTATTGCAACTTCCTCAATGCATTATGACTTTCAACCCTAAACCCTATGTTCTTTTTACTCAAATTTCATCAGGGTTTAAAGTAAGGTTTGAAGAGATCGCCATTGGCACAACAAGCTTATCTTGATATCTATGCTCTCAAATTGTTGAAACACTATCACATGTCATTATTTATTTTTATTTTCATATCTACAATTGCCTTGTAGAAAATAAGTGAAAATGGTTAGGTCAAAAACTAGTTAATGTTAAGCTCAAACAAAAAGGGTGTACCTAAGCTTCTTGACTTGCACAACCTACTCCATTATATTTTCCCCTATTTCATCATGGTTGTCCTTGAATACTCTTATGTAGACTTTTAGACCCTATCCTCAATTACTTGACTCAAGGAAAACTTGTCAAGATTCACACTTTTTATTTCATTCATTGTGGGGTCAAACTGATAGTGCCAACACATCCGGATGGATAGGTTTATGGTAGAAAAATTCCTATTTCACACCCCATCTTGCTCAAACATGTAGACTACATTGTGTTAGCACTTTCTTTTAAAAGCCCTAAGTGCCAAAAAGTGGTAAAATTTGGTGGACTATTTCTCAAAAACCATCAAACATAGAAATGTTTTTTTTGAATGTACAAGGTCACATAAGGTCCCTCCATGATAACCTCTCTCATTTTTTGAAATCTCCAATCCACTTGACCATTCTGACAATTTCTCAAATGTTGCAAAAAATGTCAAGTGTGTAGTAAAAACTTATTAATAGCCATACTTTTCAATATCTTCATTGCGGGGACAAACCAATAGTGTCAATGCATCCCAACGGGAGGTTTTATGCTAGGAAAGATCCTATTTCACACCTCAGCATGCCTGATCATTGTAAACTACATTGTGTCAAGACTTTCTCTTAAGATCCCTAAGTTCAAAAGAGTGAAGAACTTTGATGATTTGTTTCTCAAAAATTGTGGCACTTAGAAAAATCATGGAATTGAAGAGAAGGTTGTAAGATAGCATGTTCACATGGGTGGGTTTATTCTAATAAAGGTCCTATTTCGCACCCTAGCACACCAATCATTTTAGACTACATTGTATCAACGCTTTCTCTTAAGAGCCCTAAGTGCCATAAAGTGAAAAACTTTAATGAGTTGTTTCTTGAAAACCGTGGCACCTAAAAAAATTTCATCTAAAGGTATAGTTTCAAGTAGGGTCACTCCATAATAACCTTTCTTAAATTTTTAAAACTTCAATTCATTTGGTTGTGGTAACAAGTTTTTACACATTGCAAAAATAGTCAAATGCATTGAAGAGAAAGTTGCAAGGTAGCATAATTTTTGGTTTTTCATCGTGGGGTAAAATCAATAGTGCCAACACATCCCAATGGGTGGGTTTATGCTAAAAAAGGTCTTATTTGGCACTCCAACATGCTTAATCGTTCTAGACAGCATTACAGTGATGCTTTCTCTTAAGAGTCTTAAGTGCAAAAAAGTGGTGAACTTTGATGAGTTATTTCTTAGAAACTATGGCATTTATAAATGTTTGGTTTAAAGTTACATCGTCACCTAGGTTCCCTCCACAATAAACTCTCAAACTTTTAAAACTCCAATCCGTTTGATCGTGATGACAATTTTTTGCACATTGCAAAAAAGTCAAATGCATTGAAGAGAAAGTTGCAAGGTAGCATAATTTTGTTATGTTCATCATGGGGCCAAACTAATAGTGTCAGCACATCTAGGTGGGTGGTTTCATTCTAGGAAAGATCTTATTTTTCACCCCAACATACATGATCATTAAACACTGCATTGTGTCAATGCTTTCTCTCAAGAGACCTAAATGCCAAAAAATAGCACTTTGACAAACTATTTCTTAGAAAATGGACACCTATAAATGTTTTTTCTAAAGTTATAGGGTCATGTAGGGCCCCTCCACAATAACCTCTCTCAAATTTTATCTCCAATCAATTTTTCCATGGTAACAAGTTTTCACATGCAAACATTAGTAGAATTTGGCAAATAAATGACTACGTGACTAAAACTTTTAGTTATGTGACTAACACTAGTAGTATTTGGAAAATAAATGATGAATTTGGTCATTTATAAGTGACTAATTTGGTCATCGGGTAAAATCACAACTAAATGACTAAATAAATGACTAATATCATACAAATAAAAATGACTAGATAAATGACTATTACTCCTCTATTCATTTTTCTTTCAAATTTGATCATAATCCATAGAACTTAAGCCCCCCTCATGGGACCCCTACCTGAGCAAGCCATTTGGTCGCCTAGGTTGCTTGGTGCACCAAAAATACCTATTGCATGGAAGGCATCACCTTTCAGTGTAGTCTTAAGGCCTTCACATATTTTATAAAAAAAATTAACATTTTGCTATTAAATGGTAATCATTCCTACATCCACGTGTCACTACTATATAAAGGAAGGATTTCAAACATTAATTTACGACAAATATTATTTTTTTCTTAAATATATATTTTATGTTTAAATTATATTTCTAATTTTTTAATTGTCCTAAATTAAGACAATAAAAAAAAAATACTTTTTCTAATTTTTTTTTTTATTTCCCTCTCCTTATTCATTTTCCTTCCCTATGCATTTTCCTTTTCCCTCCATGTATCCTGAAGAAAACAAAAAAAGAGGAGTTGTAGAAGAAAACAAAACAAGAGGAGCGGCACAAGGAAAGCAAAGTGAAGATACTGCAAATAAGGTTGAACAGGGGAAGTGGAGCGAAGGAGGAAGGAGGTAGTAGAGCCCCTTCTACAAATAATGTCATTGTCTCTGCCCCAACCACCTCATGTTGGCAAACCTACTCGTGGCCAAAGGCCTCAGTCTCTCCTCCCTCTCCAATGTCAAAATCCTCAAGACAATCGGCCACAAGCACAAGAGGTGCCCTAGAGACGAGATCCACATATGTATTTGTTGTGATTTCTATATCGCTATCTATGGCCAAATTGTAAGTTTTTCATTTCCCAACTGCCTCTTACTACTGACTACCACTTTTCAATGGAAAATAAATCAATCATTAAGATTTTTCAGACACCTAAGGTTGTATTGCTATGGGTAAATCCTGATACGATTCTTGGGTTTGTAAGGTTCAAATCTAAATATTTTTAAGTTTGTTAAAACTAGTTTCCCTAAATCTAGCACCGACATTACAGTTTTGAAAAGATTGAAAATTGAAGATGAAACCTTAGAATGATGATGATATGCCAGCAACCAAACACTTGAAGCTGAAACCCTAATTGACTTGATCAATCTATAAGTTGATAAATTATTTCCTGGGTTTTGAAAACATTTGCAAAACATGGAGAAACCCTTGGATTTTAACCATCAATTTGTGTTAAAGCACAATTCCTAGCAGCTGGAACAACATACTAATTTTCCTAGCCATGCTTACACTTTTTAGCTATAGACAAACACTAAAAAGCATAAGTACAACACGAAGATTGCATTCAATTAGAGGCACATAGACTTTGATAAATTGAACCAAGGAATTGTGTAGAAAGCTACAATCACTGACTTCAAGGAAACATGTAATACAAATTTGTGAATTCAGAAAAAGAAATTCAATTTATCTAAACAACACATACATACAAATCTCACATGCAAACTTTGAACAACTTTAGAAGGAAGTAGGCATACCAAAGTCTATTGAAAATATTTATGAGTGTTTACAAACTTTTTTCACGTGTCATATTCAAAATAAATAAAAAGCACATTGCAATTTCTACACTAAAAATAATTTTCTTTCTATCAAAATAAGCTGAAAACCTATAGTTATCCTCTAATATATCAACTATAATCAGATGTTTTGAAATATATTTTTTGTTAAAATTATTAAGCATCTATGGCTAAGCCTTCTCTAGTAGGTCCTCTAAAAATATGATGTCTTTGAATAAATGTTCTTGAAGATTCTCTCAAAATAGTTGCACCATAGTAGATACATTAGAAAATAGAAGCAATCTATAAATAGAGATAGCTAAAAATAGTTACTTTGTGACCCCAACTAATAGGCTTGGTGCAGCAGCAACAATAGTAGCAACATCTTGTGTATCCTGTACCCTTTGAAAGATGTTGAAATGAAGCTTTGGACCTGTGATCTATCAAGTAGTGACACTAAATATTGAAACATCTAAAATGAAGCCACTCATTGTAATGTTTGTCTTAATCTTGGTCACTTCATCTACATCCAAGACATTTTGGCCAACAATGGAAAATTTATCTATATTTTCATTGTGTTAAGCTCTTCCAAGTGTTTCCTTTACCAATATCTGGAATTCATTTTGTACCTCATCATGTTCAAAAAGTTGAACTAGAAACTAGACTGCTTTGACCAAGGAAATATTTGGTTCTCTCTAGCACTTGATACCATGACCATCTCAATTATTTTCAAGGTTCCAATAGTAAGAGCAAGTCACACTTTTTCTATGAATCCCTTGTAGGTGGAAATACTACTAATCATGCCACATTGAAATTCTGAAATGTCATGCCTCACAAGCTTTTCCATGGTCAATAAAGTATACAACCTATCTAGCACATGCAATCGTAGTTGAAAATTTTTATCACTCCACACTCTTTTTATGTGCAACTAGCTGATCCATTAGGTTTTGTTGATTTGTGGAATGCAAAATTTGTAGTAAAAAACTTGTGGAGCTTGGTACAGGTTGAAAGAGATGGGCTATAAAATTCTTAGTTTTTTTGTTTTCATCTTTTAGGGTAGCCTTGTTATCACCATCCTTGAAGACTCTTTCTTTAATATTTTCTGATAGTATCTCAAGAATATTTACATTAATCATTCTCAAACATTTGGAAATTTGAAGGCTCCACATCTTGTACTGCTTTTCCTTTTAGTTTTGGAGGAATAGTTGTCTTTGACCTCTTTGGTTATGACTTGGAAAGAATAGCAAAGTAAGCATTGTAAAATCAACCTGATATGAAAGCATCAAACTTTCTCTTTCTAGTTACTTTGGATCTTACCCATTCCAGTACCTCTCTTTTCTGCTAATGTCTTCTATGAGTAGAGAAAGGAATAGTGATAGTGGGAACAAGAAATAAAAGAAGAAAAATATTTTGCAAACATGATGGAGAAGGAATAGAAGGTATAATGGAAGATAGGGATTTGGATTTTGAGACAACATCCAAACGTATAGGTGAAGGGGAAATGATAAAGTGTCCTAGAAGGAGGAGAAGCAAGAGGAGAGATGGAAGAAGCAAAATTTGAAATAGGTAGCATCATTTGAGGTTCTGGATTTAGCTGAAGGTGAAGAAATTTTGCAATCTTTCTAGCAACCAACTTCAACTTAGGATTTTTCTAAATTTCATCTACACACCTGTAGCTTTAAGGGCTTCATTTTTTTCTTTTTCTTTTTTATATCCTTGCTACAACCAATGACTTCTAAACCTGACACTGTGTTAAGAAGATGAAGTACTAGCTTTGGTGTTTTTATGCACTTCTCTGGAAAAATTGCATTAGGTAATTTTGGAAATTATGCTATTGAGGAAATCCCCCTTTATTTTCACCATTCTTGACTTGATTGTTTCCTATACTTGCAATTTTTTTCTTTTCTTATGTGAGTATTTTGGATTTTAAAATGTGGTATAGGTTCATTATGTTTTTGGGTTAATCTATTTTTTTTAGTTGTATATTTTACATAGTTGGGGCATGCATTCTTGTTTGTTTTCGACCTAACTGAGTAATACTCATTCTGGGCTCTCAAGTAATGTTTTGGTTGTTTATGGCACTGTAAAATTCAGGCATTGAATATTCTTTTAAATTCTTCTACTTATGTGACTGTTAATTTTTGTTTCACTTTAAAAAAAATAACTTTTGGTAAATGCATGCCTTTTTGAAATAGGTGGGATGTTATTTGACTTCTTTTTGTTAATTGTTGTTGATTTTTCTATGTTTGCAGAGCGTATGAACACATTGTCCTTATACATTATCGAGAAGTGTCAAAGGGTTTCCCACTTTCTCTCCTTTTATATATATATTATGCTAAACAAATTATCCTTGAATAGTCAATGTTTTGTAACAATGTATATGGTGTTGCTTAATAAAAAATACAATGCATGCGGTGTTGTACTTCTAGATTGTCAGTTTTTTTGTAAAGAAAGTTATTCTTGTTTTAGTATTTTGACATTTCCATTTAATTGTATTTTTTTTTATCCATAGGAAAAATGATTACAAGAAAGAATGTTAATAGTAAATTGGGAGAAAAGTTGTTTTCAAATTCACATCAATACCCATTTTTTCCAATAATTCCATTATTCGATTACCCATTCTTCCTAACTTGAAAATTAGTTTTCATAAGAGAAAATTGATTATAAGTTATGAATGTACAAATAAATAGAAGAAAAATTCCAACTATAAAGAGAGAATGAACATCTGCATTTAGCTGCGTAAACGTGCCCAAAACACCAGAATGATTATAGTTTCAATTTCATCCTATATTGCTCTACAATACTTATTTAATTCTTATAGTATATGAACTTGAGACATTTCCCTAGGAGATACCATAGTATATGAAAAACCACTTTACAATCATCTAGTTGATTGCCACCAATCTTTCCTTAAATTACAAACATCTTTCCTAAAAGTCTCAGTACCTACATAGGGTAGAGAATGGTTGCCACCTCAAACTACACTCCCTTGAACCATCAGTTCATAAAAAATGCATCAGTGCTAGAACCAATGAAAATCATTAAAGGCAATACAAAAAGCATGCAAAGAGAATTATTAGCTGTATGAACTCCCCAGAAAAAGAGGAAATTGGCTGCTATCTGAAAATGGAATCACCACATAAATTCAATTTTCCCATGGAATAAATTTATTAAATATTGTGACTGCTAAAGGACAGAGCTTTAATTTGCAGGTTTAAGGATATTTTCTCAGACTGAGAACTCTAATGCCCTATGATCAAAATAATGTGAAATTAACTAGAATAGTTTAGACTCTAACAATGCATAAGGACAATGTGATGATTGTCTTCAACTCAAAGTAGGAAAAAGATAGAGCCTTCCAAGGTGGACCTTGGATCTTCAACAAATTTGGCCTCTTAATGAAGCAAACGACCTCTACTTCAACCAAACAAATGGTCTCCCAAGCATAGTTTCCATATGTACTATGTTTCAGACTCCTTAACTTTTCTTGCACTTGGAGATACATTTGCATATAAGGACTTAAGAAGTGTAAATTTTTAACATTCATAATAGAGTACAACCTAAGGAGACAGATCCACTTTGAAAATCATTTTTATCCACATACTCTCTAGATTCTCAAATAGAACTTGCTTAACTTTTTGTCTTTACCTTGGAGCCTCTCTTTACTTAAATACTGTCATGCCTTGTCCCCTCAATGGAACTTATACTCAACTTGATGCTGATGATTTCTTGATTTGTACATATTCAACCTTACCAAACAAGGTACACGACATGAATGTATTTAAGTAAACAGAGGCTCCAAGGTACACGACATGAATGTATTTAAGTAAACAGAGTCTCCAAGGTACAAGTAGCATGTAAAATGAACAACCAACATATAAAATGAATGGTCAGCTCAACTCCCTGATAAAATATATGTTGTGCCATATTTTTGAATTAATAATTTTAGTATTAAATATGGCATAGCTGCCACTTGCAAGGGGTAGAAAGCAAGCCATTTTAGTTGTTTTACCAACAATTGGCTAATGGCATTTGATTACAAAGTAATTATAGGTTTTTTTGGCACCTTAACTCTGTTATCATGTTAGTTATCAATTTCAATCTTCAAATCTCTTTTTTTGATAATCATTGTCATAATATTTGTTTCTTGGTTCAATATTGAGTCTTATGAATCTCTACATGCATCTACTGAAGGAAATTGTATATAGAATAAAAGAAAGGACTTAGATTTAGTAGGTTTACTAAGAGTTGGTGTCAAATTTCAAACATTTTGATATTTTTGAATTAATAATTTAGTATTGAATATGGATAAAGAATCATCCTCCCTTAAATATGTTGTGAGAATGCCTAAAATCTCTTCAATTATACAGAATATCCACATGTTATGAACTCTAATACAAAGATTGTCCATAGTTCTTCTCAGTTTATTCAATTTCGTGCTATTATTTTTATACTATGATTCAGGCTTCAAATTGACCCCTCTCATTAGTATTTGTCTTTTAGAACTATCTAGAAGAGGGTAATCAAAATCAATACTAGAATATTTGAAATTCGAAGATCCTTTCCCTGAAACTGAAGCTTTGTTCTCGACAAACCAGAGTTGAGACGAGCCAAGAACTAGTGGAAGGGAAGTTGAATGAAAACTGAGAGAAACTAAAAGCCTTCCTAAGAAAATCTCCCTTTCCACTATAATTGTCAGTTCTAGTGTCTCCTTGTTCATTTTTTCTAGCATCTCCTCATTTTTCATTTCTTGATAGAGATATTTTGAAAGATGTGTAAGATGTTCTTCAATCTCAACAATCAATGTTGAGATAAAATGGAAGCATTTCTCTTGCAAATAAGGAGCTAAATAATTTATCCTTGAAGGATATTTATGTGTATGAAGAAAACTTAGGTCTTCCAAAATATTCTTGGACCTCTCATCTATGGTGTATTTTATTTGACTAACCTCAGTTCCAAAATAAGCGTTAAGGCAACCAAACATTGCTTCATCATTTGACATCATAAGTCTAAAACTCAACCTAGGTAAATTGACACTTTTTAGGTCCCCTCTGTTGACAAGCCAACCCTCACTAGTAGTTAATTTGTGAAAATGGGTTTTAACATCTTTGTAACTTGCCAGAGATGTAACTATGGCCTCAAAGAATTTACCAACCTTAACTCTTTCACGTAGATCTGCAAATCCATCAGCTATTATTTGTTTCATCCTACTAACAAACAGGCTTTCAAAAAGTTCAACCCACAGACTCTTTGAGTGCTTCAAAACAATCTCACACCACCATTGCCATGGAAACTCAACATTTGAACCAAAAACCATTTTTAGCCACTCCAAGCTCCCTTCAAATGCATCCAAATTGTCCAATGTTTCTCTGATCAATGTCTCATTCTCTGCAAGTTCCTTGCCACTTTTCACAAGATCAAGTAAATACATTCCCCCAAGCCTATCTATAGAGAGAATATCAGTTGCACATGTTTTAAGCCACACTAAGGAAGACTCTAATATAAACCTCTCTCAACTTTTTAAAACTTGAATTCATTTAGCTGTGGAGACAAGTTTTTGCATGTGACAAAAAGAGTCAAATGCATTGATGAGAAAGTTGCAAGGTAACATAATTTTTGTTTTGTTTGTCGTGGGGCCAAACTGACAATTCCAACACATCCAAGTGGGTTGGTTTATTCTAGGAAAGGTCCTATTTTGTACCCCAACATACTCGATCATTCTAGACTACATTGTCTCGACACTTTCTCTTGAGAGCCCTAAGTTCCAAAAAGTGACAAATTTTGATTAGTTATTTCTCAGAAACCATGGCCCCTAAAAATATTATGTTTGAAGGTGTAGGGTCACATAAAGTACCTTCACAATAACCTCTTTCAAATTTTTAAAAATCCAATTCATTTAGTTATAGACACATTTTTGCACATTACAAAAAACATCAAATGCATTGTAGAGAAAGTTGCAAGGTAGCATTATTTTCATTTTGTTCATCATGGGGCCAAACTAACAGTTCCAACATGTCCAGATGGGTGGTTTTATGCTAGAAAAGGTATTTTGTCACACCCTAGCATGCCTGATCATTCTAGACTAAATTGTGACAACACTTTCCCTTAAGAACCCCAAGTACTAAAAAGTGGCAAACTTTGGTGAATTGTTTCTCAAAAATCATGACACTTAGAAACATTATGTCTGAAGGTACAGGATCACATAGGGTCCCTCCACAAAAACCTCTCTCATTTTAAAAAAAATTGAATCCATTTGGTTGTGGCAACAATTTTTCGCATGTTGCAAAAAGTGTTAAATGCATTGAAGAGAAAGTTGCAAGGTAGCATATTTTTTTATTTTTTATTTTTTTGTGGGGCCAAATCAACAAGGCCAACATTTTTGATTAGGAGAGTTTATGCTATACAAGGTCCCATTTCACACCCTAGCATGCTCGATCATTCTAGACTACATTGTGTCGATGCTTTATCTTAAGAGACCTAAGTGTCAAAAAGTAGCAAACTTTGATGGGTTCTTTCTCAAAAATTGTGGCACTTCAAAAAAATTTCTCTGAGGGCACAAGGTCACATAAGCTGCCTCTACAAATAACTTTTCTTAGTTTTTCATATCTCCAAGCCATTTCACCATGGCGACAATGTTTCAAAGTATTAGTTGTGTTCAATAAAAAGTTATCATGAAGCATTTTTTATGCTCTTCATCTCATGGGGCCACTACTGAATTTGAGACCATTTTCTAATGGATGTTTGTTGGTCGTTCAACAAATCTTTGTCGGACAAGTGATGAAATGACGAAAATATTTTCATCACTATTTTTTCATCGAAAGGTCGGCGACAAATTAAACGTCCAAATAACAGCGCAGATTCGTTGGTCGTCAGCATTATAAAATGACTCAGACTTTCGTCGAAATATCAACGAAAACTTCATGTATCCACTGAAAAATTACAACAGAAGTTTGTCGCAATTTCAACGAAATGGGCAAGGAGTAGCATCAAAACAACACTAGACGTTTGTCGCCATTTTGATGAAATGGGCAAGGAGTAGCATCGACACAACACCAAAAGTGTGTCGAAATCGCAACAAAATGGGCAAGTAGTAGTGTCGAAACAACACCAAAAGTTCATCGAAATGGAAATGCAATGGGCAAGGAGTTACAATGAAACCTTCGTCACAGCTATAGCAACTTTGTCGAACCTTTTCTATGATTCTTCGGTGGGTTTCGTCGAAATTACGACGAAACAATGCAATTTAAAAAAAAAACATTCATTGAAATGTACCATTGCAGAGACTGACGACTGATCATACATACAGACTACATATGGTTTGATGCTTCAAACAATGAATTTCTTATATTGAAAAGTGCATTACCTTATTGAGCTTCTCTTTGTTTCGAGAATAGTTTAATATTTTCTACTTAACAGGGCCAACCACATGACAGTGGAAGCTCATTTGGCCCCTCCCCCCCACTCACATCACTCTCAATTCCCCGTACCCAATCATATAGCATTAATCATTCATTCATCCATTAATAACATATAACATTCATTTATTCATCCATTAATAACATATAACATTCATTCATCCATTAATAACATATAACATTCATTCATTAACATATATCATTCATTAATTAACATATTCACATTCATTCATTAACATATAATATTCATTCTTTCAATTTTTACATATTATCAAAAATATGGTTGTCATGATATGATTACAATCACTTTTTTTTTTGTTTCTTTTTTAAAGCTACGTAAAGCTGAAGTGGAGTATCATTTTATAAATCAATATATGTCCCCCCCTTAGTTGTTTTGCCCTCTACTCGTGATCTTAATGTGCACCTAGTCGTCTACTCATGACGTGGACGCCACTGCAAGGTGGGGTCTACTACAATAAGAAAGAAATGTTAAACTGATATGTTTTATTATTATTGTTACAAGTATTTCATTAATTAAAAGAACATTAGAGTGGTTCTCTTTACTTGATGGGTCTACATCATGTTCCTAAACTGTTTTTATAGACTCATGCTCAACATGCTGAACACCCTCTAAATCCTGATTTGCAGTTGAAACACAAAAGGTTACATTAATTAATACACCAATTGAAATTAAAAATGTTTAAGAGAACATGAGGGTGGTCCTCTTTACTTGATGGGGCCACATCATGTTCCTGATCTTCTCTAGCCTGATCATGCTCAACACATTGATCACGCTCTACATGCTCTAAAGTTGAAACACAAAAGGTTACATTAATTAATACACCAATTGCAATTAAATATGTTTAAAAGAACTTTAGAGTGGTTGGTGTAGGAGCACCTAGGAAACACTAGGCAGTTACACTAGGCAATTAGGAAAACTAGGATGAATTTTTGTTTTTGATGTGTTACCATGAAGGTCATGTTGACCATTGATTAGAGAAGATAGCTTAGGGATATGTTTGATCTCTAGGATAGAAATTGAGGAAGGGTGGATGAGTTTAGAAACTCATTTTACTTAGTTTACTAGAAATTGGAAAAAGTTGCAAAATGGTGCATTTTGCAACTTTGCCACAATGTAACTGACATGTCTGACCAAGGGGAGGAATAACTACTTTTTTTGACCTATATAGGATGTGCCTAGACCTGAGAGTAGGGTTGGAAGCATTTTGTATTGTTTTGAAGTTTGTGAATTCAAGAAAACAGTGTGTTTTGAGTGACTTTCCTGATTTTTGCTTTGAAGTGAGCTTTTAATGGATTAACTATGGCATTGTGTTTTATTTAGGACGTAGTGTAGTGATTTCTCAAGCATTGTGTGCCATTTATTAGTCTTCTTTATTCAATTTCAATCACTATTTGTAAATAGTTTGTTCTCACACTGTTGTTGGACTGACCCAGGCAGTTTTGAGAAAATGGAGTATTAGTTCACTTTCCCACTGTACAAATTGTATGGCCCTTTGGGAATAGTGACTAGAATCCATGTGTGTATATATGGTAGGATTTAGGGTTTGTGGAAGCACAGGAGCCACTGTGGAATTCTTGCCCTAGGCGAGCCAGGGAAGTGCCCAGCTAGGAAAACTTAAGTGCAGAGCACATAATTGGCAAGGGTGAGAAATTATTGACTAACTTTTATTTGGAGAAGGTAGGTGGTAGTCATGCCAAGGTCTGGTAATCAGGAGGAAACTCTACCAACTCATTTTGTTAGTGAAAGATTTGACAGTTTGAGGGCAACTAGAAAATGGCTTAAGAAACCCTAGTATTTGCCCATTTTCAAGCTAAGGCTTTGTACGGGCAGTTAAGACCCAAGACCTTAAAAATATTTGAGATGTGTTCACATGCACTAGGAATCTAAAAGAAATATTGGGGGTTCTTTGGAAAAATTGAGAGAATCAACCTGTTTTCTCGGAGGAGACCTAATTGGGGCTCTTAGGGCTAGTAGCCTTTTTAGGCCTAATTGAGGGTTTGGTGAAAGCGACCAAGAAATGGAGTCAGATGGACCTTCAAGAACCATAGTAGGATGGATTGAAGTCTTTTGAAGCACCTCCAAACCCCTGCAAAGTTTAATTCTTTAATTTGGAGGTTTGTAGCCTTTAGGGTGGATTAAGGGCTAAGGATAGAGTTGCAAGTTTGCACCAAGATTTGACTTGGTAGAAAGAATTTGTGGTGATAGTTGAGGTTGGTAGAGAAATACCAGGGGATCCTAAGCATTAGAAGGTCCTATAGGTCAAATTGGTGGAGTGAGGCACCTTAGAGGTCTTCTAAACAAGACCTAGAGCATGAATCAGTGATTGATTCACCCAACCTCCCTATCAAATTGGTATCAGAGCAGCAAAAGATTTGGGATTGACTATTGTATGTCTGAGATTGAGTCTAGTGGCTCCACCATCATGGTGAAAAATGCAGAATTGACCAAGATGGTCGAAGGACAGAAGGAAGACAATAGACTATTGAGGGAAAGAATAGACCAACTTGAGCAAGCATTGAATGATGTGCAGTTCAAAGGAAGGGTACTAAAGAAAGAAAAGGTTGCAAAGGAAGACAAGATCCCTGAACCTGACCCTATTTTTAAAGAAGATCCTTTTTTGAAGGCATTGAAGGCTTTGAGTGGAAAAGCACTTCAAGGCATACCACTGTTTAGTGGGAAAATGGAAGCTGATCTAGTCATGGATTGGATAGAGGGGATGGAAAACCATTTTGAGTGTGATGGAGTCACTGAAGCACAGAAGGTAAAGGTGGACAAGTCAAGGTTAAGAGGTTCGACCTTGACATGGTGGAAGTTCATTCAGATAGAGAGGGAAAAGGAAGGCAAGAAGCCTATTTCTACTTGGAAGGGAATGGTTGCCAAAGTGAGAAGCCTACATGCTAGATGATTATGAAATTCAATTGCACAAGAAAAGACAGAACTTGAGGCAAAGAGACCAAGATGTGAATTCTTATACTGAGGAGTTTCAAAAACTTTGCATGAGGTCTAATATTACTAAGGATGAAAGTCTTAAGGTAGCTAGATACCTTAACGGTTTGAAGTGGAACATTCAAGAGGAGATGACTCTTCTAAGTCCCAAGATAGTACACCAATGTTACCAATTGGCTATAAAGATTGAGGAAAGAAGCAAGAGGAAGAAAGAACAGGCTTCTAAGAGCAGAGGAAAAAGAAGAGATCAAAGAGGACATAGAGGTGGATACCAAGGTAGAGGGATTGAACAAAGAAATCAGGGAGAGTCTAAACTCACAGAGCATGGAGGTGAAACAAATTGAAGAGGAGGCTATGGAAGAGGTAGAGGACCTCAAGGAGGTTCAAATAGAGGAAGAGAAGCAGGCAGAAGTAACTCATACTTTGCTAGTATGAAGTGTTACAACTGTGGTCAAGTAGGTCATCCATCTTATAGGTGCCCGGAGAAAGAATCTTCTTCAAATACAGAAAACATAGTAGCATATGGTCAAGAAGACACTATGAGTGTCAAGTCACCAGGGGTTAGTCACATTGAGTCAGAAATGGGGCAGAACTTGATGTTTAACAGGGTTCTAATCATACAACCAGTCAAAGAAGAGCCAAAGCAAAGGAGAGCCTTATTCAAGGCAAGATGAAAAATATTGGGAAAGGTGTGCAAGGTTATAGTGGACTCAGGGTCTACTGATAACATAATCTCTAAGGAGGCAGTGAGGAAGTTGAAGTTCGAGAAAGTACCCCACACTAATCCTTACAAGGTGACATGGTTGAACAAAGGGTAGAGCGTTCTTGTGAATGAGCAGACAACAGTGGAGTTCTCCATTGGACGGTACAAAGACAAGTTGATTTCTGATATGTTACCCATGGATGCATTCCATCTTCTATTGGGTAGACCATGGCAGTATGACAGAGGTACCATCTATGATGGAAAGGAAAATACTATCTCATTCAAGAAGGATTGAAAGACATTCAAGTTGCAGTCACTGTCAAATGAGGAAGAAGGATAGTCAAAGACCCCTAGTGTCTTATAAAGCAGTGGCAAGGAGTTCCTTAACACTCTACATCAAGGAGGTGAAGGATATGTGGTTATGGTGCAACCCAAGGAAGAGGACAAAGCAAAGAAAACAATCATACCCAGAGCAGTCTAGAAGTTGCTTGAGAAGTATAAGGAGATAGCGAGTGATGGTGCACCAACAACCTTACCTCCAAAGAGAGCCATTAGCCATCAGATTGACTTCATACCAGGAGCTTCATTTCCAAACAAAGTAGCTTACAAGCTTACACCGGATCAGAACCTAGAAGTAGCTAGACAAGTGCAAGAATTGTTGGATCAAGGATTAATTAGGAAGAGCATCAACCCATGTGCAATACCAGTGGTCTTAGCAACCAAGAAAGGTGGTAAGTGGAGATTATGCAATGATTCTAGAGCTATCAATAGAATTACAATCATATATAGGTTCCCTATTCCTAGGATTGAGGATTTCATGGATTGTCTTGGAGGAGCTCAGTATTTCACCCAGTTGGATCTCAAGAGTGGATACCATCATATCAGAATCAAGGATGGAGATGAGTGGAAGATAGACTTTAATACAACTAATGGGTTGTATGAGTGGAGAGTGATGCCATTTGGCCTCTCAAATGCCCCTAGCACATTCATGAGGCTCATGAATGAAGTGCTTAAGGATTTCACAGGTATATTTGTGGTGGTATATCTAGATGATATACTCATCTTTAGCAAGACAATAGAAGAACATCTAAAGCATGTGGAGATGGTACTTAAAAGGTCGCAAGAGGAGAAGTTAGCCATCAACCTAGAAAAGTGTGAGTTCATCAAACAAGAGCTTCTGTATTTGGGGTTTGTAGTATCCCAAGGATCATTGAAGATGGATCCAAGCAAGGTGGAAGCTATCCTAAACTGGCCTACACCAACCACCGGGACAAAGGTAAGAATTTTTCATGGATTGGCTCAGTTTTATAGGAAGTTTATAAGAAACTTTAGTGGCATATGTGCACCAGTCCTAGATATAATCAAAGGTGGCTTAAAGACTAAGTTTAAGTGGACTCAAGAAGCTGAGAAAGGTTTTGAGAAACTAAAACAAGAAGTGGAAACTCAACCTATTCTTTTATTACCTAGTTTTGACAATTTGTTTACTGTGGAATGTGCTGCTAGTGGAATTGCAGTAGGAGGAGTGCTAAGCCAAGAAGGCAGGCCTATAGCTTTCTTTAGTGAAAAGCTTAATGAAGCTAAGAAAAATTATTCTACCTATGACCTAGAACTCTATCCTCTAGTACAATCACTTAGGAAGTGGAGGCATTAGCTCCTACCTAAAGAGTTTGTAGTGTTTACTGACAATCAAGCACTTAGCTACATCAACACTCAAGAGAAATTGAGCAATAGACATTTGAAGTGGATGGAGTATCTTCAAGCTTTCACTTTCACCATCAAGCACAAGAAGGGACAGTTGAACAAGGTGGTAGATGCACTAAGTAGAAGATTGTTGACAGTGCAAGAGATACAAGTAAAGAGCATTAGAATAGAGAGTTTCAAGGATCTCTATGGGGAAGATGAAGACTTCTTGGAAGCATACAAGATATGTTTTGACTTTGAGAATCACTTTCATAGTCAATACTCGGAGTATAAATTGCAAAGTGGATTTTTATTCAAGGGAAATCAATTGTGTGTTCCAAGAGGATCAATGAGAGAGAATCTCATCTAGGAGAAGCACAATGGTAGTCTTAGTGGTCATTTTGGCATCAACAAGACAATGGAACTAGTGCAAAGGTTCTACTATTGGCCCAAGTTTCCAAGGGATGTCAGGAGGTATGTGGAGCAGTGTGTAGTTTGTATGAAAGCCAAAGGGGGAGCTAGTAATGCAGGTTTGTATCAACCTCTACCCATTCCCAACAAACCATGGGAGTGTGTTAGCATGGATTTTGTTGTAGGACTCCCTAAGACTAAGACAGGGTTTGATAGTGTCTATGTGGTGGTAGATAGATTCAGCAAGATGAGTGCAAGACCACACATGATGCTAGCTACATTGGTCATCTTTTCTTCAAGGAAATTGTCAGGATCCATGGATTTCCTTTGAGCATTGTATCAGATAGGGATGTGAAGTTCATGAGTCATTTTTGGAAGACTCTATGGAGCAGATTAGCTACCAACATATCTTTTGGATCAGCTTACCATCCTCAAACCGATGGGAAAACAGAGGTGGTTAATAGGGTGTTAGGTAACCTTCTAAGATTCCTAACCAAAGAGTATGGTCAGACATGGGACTTGGTCATATCACAGGCTGAGTATGCATACAATGATAGTGTGAACAAGACTACATGGAAGAGTCCTTTTGAAATAGTGTATGGAATGCACCCAAGAGGTGTGTGTGAGCTCAGGGGTCTAGGAGCTATGGAGCATAGGAGTGGACATGCAGAGGATTTATCTTAGACCATGAAGGAGATTCAGGAGCAGGTGAAGAAGATAGTCACCAAGGCTACTCAAAAGTTGAAAGAGAAGGTGGATTTATCTAGAAAGGATCTACAATTTGTAGTAGGAGACTATGTTATGGTCCACCTCAACAAATCTAGGTTGCAGAAGGGGATATCAACCAAATTGTAGATGAAAAGAGTGGGACCATGTAAGGTATTAGCCAAATATGGGAAGAATGCCTACAAGGTGGAATTACTTGCAGATTTAGGCATCTCTCCAGTGTTCAATGTAGCTAATCTGATCAGATATAAGGGAACAGTCATTGACATGGATCAGAATAGTAGGGATATCTTCAAGGATGTAAGAAACATAGCCTTACCTACTCAAGATAAGCTACAAGCAGAGAGAATCTTGGAGTCACGGGTGAAGAAGTCTACCCGGCATAAGGAATACTTGGAACATCTCATCAAATGGAGGGACAAACTAGACTCGGAGGCTACATAGGTGGATGAAGCTTAGTTTAAGAAGTAGAGAATTGATGTGTCACTAATCTCTCCTCACATTCCTTAATGTTTGTGCAGAGAGGGGGAGAATGGTGCAGGAGCACTTAGGAAACACTAGGCAGTTACACTAGGCAATTAGGAAAACTAGGATGAATTTTTGTTTTTGATGTGTTACCATGAAGGTCATGTTGACCATTGAGTAGAGGAGATAGCTTAGGGATATGTTTGATCTCTAGGATAGAAATTGAGGAAGGGTGGATGAGTTTAGAAACTCATTTTACTTAGTTTACTAGAAATTGGCAAAAGTTGCAAAATGGTGCATTTTGCAACTTTTCCACAATGTAACTGACACGTCCGACCAAGGGGAGGCATAACTACTTTTTTTGACCTATATAGGGTGTGCCTCAACCTAAGAGCAGGGTTGTAAGCATTTTTTTTTGTTTTGAAGTTTGTGAATTGAAGAAAACGGTGGGTTTTGAGTGACTTTTCTGATTTTTGCTTTGAAGTGAGCTTTTAATGGATTAACCATGGCACTGTGTTTTGTGTAGGACGTAGTGTAGTGATTTTTCAAGCATTTTTTGCCATTTATTAGTCTTCTTTATTCAATTTCAATCATTGTTTATAAATAGTTTGTTCTCACACTGTTGCTGGTCTGACCCAGACAGTTTTGAGAAAATGGAGTATTAGTTCACTTTCCCACCGTAAAAATTGTATAGCCCTTTGGGAACAATGAATATACTCCATGTGTGTATATATGGTAGGATTTAGGGTTTGTGGAAGCACAGGAGCCACTGTGGAAGTCTTGCCCTAGGCAAGCCAGGGAAGTGCCCGGCTAGGAAGACTTAAGTGTTGAGCACATAATTTGCACGGGTGACAAATTATTGACTAACTTTATTTTGGAGAAGGTAGGTGGGAGTCTTTCCAAGGTCTGGTGATCAGGAGGAAACTCTACCAACTCATTTGGTCGGTGAAAGACTTGACAGTTTGAGGGCAACTAGAAAATGGCTTAAGAAACCCTAGTATTTTCCCATTTTCAAGCTAAGGCTTTGTACGGGCAGTTAAGACCCAAGACCTTAAAAATATTTGAGAGGTGTTCACATGCACTAGGAATATCAAAGAAATATTGGGGGTTCTTTGGAAAAATTGAGAGAATCAACCTATTTTCTTGGAGGAGACCTAATTGGGGATCTTAGGGCTAGTAGCCTTTTTAGGCCTAATTGAGGGTTTGGTGAAAGCGACCAAGAAATGGAGTTAGATGGACCTTCAAGAACCATAGTAGGATGGATTGTAGTATTTTTAAGCACCTCCACACCCCTGCAAAGTTTAATTCTTTAATTTGGAGGTTTGTAGCCTTTAGGGTGGATTAAGGGCTAAGGATAGAGTTGCAAGTTTGCACCAAGATTTGACTTGGTAGAAAGAATTTGTGGTGATAGTTGGGGTTGGCAGAGCAAGACCAAGGGATCCTAAGAACTAGAAGGTCCTATAGGTCAAAATGGTGGAGTGAGACACCTTAGAGGTCTTCTAAACAAGACCTAGAGCATGAATTAGTGATTGATTCACCCAACCTCCCTATCAGTGATCCTCTTTACCTGATGTGGCCACATCATATTCCTGATCTTCTCTAGCCAAATCATGTTCAACATGTTGATCATGCTCTACATGCTCTAAATTACTGGGATGCACACCATGACCTTCATCTGCACGTTGTGTTCCACCCTCACCAGGCTGCATTCCAATGTCATGTGAAGTATTATCATTGCTTGAATGTTTAAAACAAATAGGCATGTAATTACTTTATGGTGGAAATTAATATTGAATAGATTGCACAAGTATTCAATTTTAAATAAACTTTATTGATTTTATTTACCTGCGTGTTGGATGCAATGGAAGATTTTGTTTGCCCAGTCAAGACTCTTAGGCATTCAGCCACGGCTCCATGGCCTTGCTAGAAGGCAATCTTTAGGTCCTCTTCTATGGGAACTTTGTTGAATTTAGAGCCCTATATTTTTGCATAAGATCATGAATTTTTCTTCTATGGTGTGATAAAACTAAAATTGTTTTCAATTTATTATAATTCAGATGCAATATTTCATTTATTGATACTTACAATTTGTGCGGCTAATTTCATATAACCACCAGAGCCAAGTTTGTGTTGCCCATGCTTTTCTAGTCTTGACTTTGTTTCCTTCGATGTGTCGAGAAGCCTATGAAAAGTTTGAAATACGTTAGATTATGTAAAAAGAAAGAGTAATCAGTATATAATTACATTGTTGATAGTATCACATACCTGCCTTGGCCCGGTGGTGTCTTTCTTTTTTTCTTTTCAGCCTTCTCCTTTCCATCAGACACTAGGTCATTCCACTCCCTCTCTGGAATCATGGGGGGACGTTCATACTTTTTTTTCTTCTCTAAATGTGACCTATATTGGTCCCTCACATGCTTTAGATAGGTACCAGCTTTCTTAAGGACATTGGTTTAATTGAATGTTTTATCACCGAACAACACAACTAAACGGTTAATGAGGTCATCTTTTAAATCTTGATTTTGGGAATTCCACCATGTACATATGGTGGGCCTAAAGAGCTCCAATGTAAGATCACTTAGATGTTTATAAAAAACACCATTTCCTGCAAAATGATCATGGGATCAATAGTCTAAAAAGTGTGATCAATAAGTAAATTTCAATTGGATTATATATAATAATAATTAAAACATTTTAAAGTACCTGGGACCTTCTCTATCTTTATGGGAATGAAATACTCGGTCACCATAAGTGTGACCGACAATGTTCTCATACTAGTAATACGGGAAGATCCAGGAAATGTTGCTAAAACATCACCAGTACTAGTGGCCTCTGCATCCCCAGGTACATTTCCTGACACATGTTCTAGTATGTGTTCGCTACCAAAGGGTGCATTAATGGATGCCTACATGGTATGTGTTGCCAACATTTCAGACGACAATATAGGCACAAATGATGGGGTCAGATGATGTGATGTATGCGTAGGAAGATCAAGATGGACACTTGTACCAACCCTTACTCCTCGGGCAGCACTTGCAGTACCCTGATCATGGCCAAGAGCATCATGAGGAGGCAAATAACCCTGTAAAAATAACACATATTTTAGTGCATGACATAAAAGAGTACAAAATATAAAACCATGAATGAACTTATGTTATAATTAAAGACATGAAAACTTACTTGCAATTTTTGTAATCTCTCAGTCAATATTTTAACCCTCTCTCTTATCTCATCTGTTTGAGGCACTATGAACATCAACTTAACCATTTCTTCATTGCATTTTTTTTGGATCTTCTTTATCGTATCAAGAGGGTTTGTTGAATAAGTGATGTCATCATCACAAAATATTGACTGCACCTCACTATGGATGCTCTCCTATAATGTTGGTGCCTTTCCCCGATCAGTCGACTACAACAAGAATATTAAAAACATTTTAAAAATTAACCCAAAAAATTTATGAAAAAAACATAATAATAAAACATTTTGCTCATATCTAATTTGTACAATTACAATGAGGTAAACCTGTCGGGTAGAAGTGCCTAAAGATACATCGCAATCTGTACTCTAGGCCAAATCCTTCTCTCTACAATCAATGTCCCCTTGTGACAAAAAATAAATATAAAAAAACATTTCCAAAATGAAACCAATAGACTTACGAAAAAAAACATAAGAATAAAATGGTATATTGGAGTCATTAATTGGAGATTGGGTAAAATGGTACATAGTACGTACCACCCCCATAGTAACTGTGTTTGTAACTAAGCGATTCAAATTGTAATCGATTAGCAACTCTTCCCCTGTAGTTATTAATTTTATCGCACATACGAATACACGGTTTCCCTCGTGCACCTCAAATATGCAATTGGGTTGCTTATTTGTTGACCCAGGTCATGTACTATTTATAAACCTTGCAATATTCCCTGATGCTTTTGGCCTTCCGCCAATGTACATAGCCACTCCTTCATTTTGATCCTTATCTTTTAGTTGTATATAATTTGCTGGCAGTGCATACCTACACATACTTTGTGTATATCGAACTAGTTGCATCCAATCTTTGTAACTGTAATAGGGTCCAACTTACTCCATCAATTCAGTAACTTTGTCGTAAGAGACCTTTATGTCATCCATGCAAAATAGGCCCAAACCATGTAATGACGATGGTGTTATGCGATATATCCTCTTGTTGACACAAAAATCAGTTTTTATTGGAGGAAGTTCCTTGGGTACTCATTGTTTCGGTAGATGTTTGTACCTCAAGGGCACCTCAACATCGCCTATGCTCTCATCATCATAAGAACATGACCCCCCTTCAGCAAGAAAAAATTCCATGCGTTTACAAAATTTTCTTCTAATCTTTTGACCTCTAGTTGATCTCCCTCTTTTAGACATACTACATGTCTCGCTTTCCTCTTCTCTTCCTTGAATTTCCCTCACTTCGAGGAAGAAAATCTGAAAAATACCTATTTGGTGTACTTGCACTCATAAGGATGTTGGATGAATTTATTTCATGGTGATGTGATCCCAAGGTGACATTATGATTAATCTATCATTTCATCGCTAGAATTTCACAGGTTATAAGGTAATCAAGTCTTGATAGATTGCAAGCTATTGTTACTACCGTCCAAATGTGTCCATCACAAATCAAATCTACTTAACATTTTAACTCCTAGACTTTGTAACAAGTGTTAAATGTGACTATGGTCCACCAGTTACACAACCAAGGCCTCAAATGTATTCTCTAATTGTAATCAAAGGACTTTTTCTCTTCATTCAAGTAAATAAACTTGAAGGGAAACACCACCAAGTGGTTTTATTTGGACACCTACATGACTAAACATAGAAAGTTACATTTAATTTCCATATGTCTAAGTGGTTAACGGGGAGGGAGTGTGTACTAGGCTTGGTTAAGTTATCATAAGTTTACACTTTGGCAATAATTTTTTTTTAAGTCATATTAAATCTTCCTATGTCTAATTGCTAGGAGATTTTTGGTATGTTTAAAGGTAGGATGATTGATGAAAGAGCCCAAAGACTAGCCTTTCTCCATGGTATCCAGGTACACATAGCAGCAGTCTTCTCTTATACGGTTGGACATGATTTAAAGAACTTAGCTAGGAATTATTCATTTAACCTAATGTTTTCTCATAATGCCATCATTGGAAAAGTATGATCAATTCTTCTATTTGAAGAATTGGTTTGTGTGCCTCTAGTAATCAACTTTGAGTTCTTCAAAGATTATATTCCTCTATTCATAATTTTTAAGGGTTGTGTGTGGAGGAGGTTATCACTACCAAGAAGGGAGGAGACCTTTCCTTGTATTCTTTTAAAATTTTCATTATTCTTATTTATTTTACACTTACATTTACAAATACATACATATTATGCATTTCTTGTTTTCATTTATTTCTCATGTAGTTTAATAGTTTGATCGATTTCATATTATATGTATTGAAGACTTTAGAATTTCAATTACATTAATTTATGGATATGTTGTATCTATAACACTACAAAACCATATGCTCTTTGCATTTACACTTTCATTTAGAAATACACATTTATATACATAGATATAGATTTCTTTAATGATATGTTGCATTTATTGTTCTACGAGAGCATCCAGTAATTGCATTTACATTTACATTTAAAAATACATATACATACATACATACATACATACATACATACATACATACATACATATATATATATATGTGTGTGTGTGTGTGTGTGTGCACGCGCGCGCGTGTGTGTGTATGTATATCATTTATATTTAGTGTTTAGAAAAAACCCATTAGGTCTGCACATGGATAAAAATTCATAAAATCAGATCCCCCATACATGTTTTGTTGAAACATAGGCTTGAACTTCTCATTTCACATGCTTTTGTTCACAAAACTATTGAGGATAGCAGCTATACCTTCTTTATTTCTCATCCTACACCCTATTCATGCATCCTACAATTACAACAGTATCCATAGGGCCTCTTACACAAGCTATAGTAATCACAAAAATTGTAAGAGCCCCTTTATATCATGTTTTGACTACAAAACCCTCAAAAATAGGGTAACTCAGATTATGATTTTTCGGTGAGTTGTATGGACAAAATCATTAGCACTAGCTCATTCTTGGAGTCCTTTGAAAGATAAGAGAATCTAGTGGCAGTTAAGTACAAACCTTATAGTGTCAAGGTGAATGAGGTGATCAATTTTGATTGGCCAACTGATGAAGAGTACGAAAAATGGGTAAATGTATATTTAACTAAGGAAGAGTGAAAAGGAGTAGGCTGGTAACGGTTGACAAATCAGCTGTTGCAGTTACAGCAAATTCCAATTTATTTTTTTGGTGACAATCTAGGTGCAGAATTCTTGAAGTTTTTTGTTGTTGCATCAACCATTCTCAGCAAGCACGATGAACAAGAAGATTCTCTCGGGAGATTGTTGTTGTAACAAATTTTTGGAATA